>JAFVLL020031199.1:10000-50523 GCA_021397915.2 Tor tambroides
ACATTACATAGACTCATAGAAAAAAAAGACAATTTTTAAAAAAAAATATTATTAATAATATATAAAAATCATATAAAAATATAAAACAATAATATAAAAATTTAATTCAAAATATTAACCACAGCATATAAATGATACTAAAATAATATTGTTTCACACCGCATGCATTTAAGCACTGAGTTTATTTTAAGAAGAAAATAGAGTGAAATTGAGATTGCTTTTATGAAGCAATATAGTAACTCTCAATGGCTCAATAAAAGTATTATTTGTGGGCATTATTAAAGGAAATATTCAATACACTTTCTTTTCTCTACAGAGCAGCAGCTCTATTATGCATCAGAAATGCTGTCAGTGTGAAACTCACAGTTTGAAACTGGCCTTTCTTATTTGTCCTTAAAATTTTCTTTTACGACACCAAATTCCATTCTTCATTCATCAGCTCCCCCCAAAAACACTGTCAGTCTAGGTCTTGATTACAAAATCTTGATTATAATGTATAATAATAATCCTCTTTATTCTGTTCATCCCCACCGTGACATAAATGGCATTGCTTTTTAATCTTAATCTGTGCTTTGTGACATCATTATAATTCCTTATATTTGGGGAATTCTGTCTTGTGATATCATTAACACTCTATTTTTTTACTCCTTTAGTAATCTCTATGACATCACCGTCTGCAGCATCATGTAACAAGATAGCGCACCTGCTGAAAAGGGCTGCTCATTTTCCTGCTGCAGGTTAGGTAATAATCCAGGATTTCTATTTAGAGAGAAGAGAGAGAGCGAGAAAAATAAGATTGAAGACGTGGGTAAGACTGTGTATGCGTCAGAGATGAAGGCAGATGGACAGTTAGACTTGTTCCAAAACTTAGTGAGTTGTATCACCACCTACTGCCTACATAGACAGCTGCCTTCCGAGGGCCGTTCACAAAGAACACGGTTTTGTATTCCATTGTTCTACTTCTCAATTTCTTCAAGGTAAACCATGTTTTGTGCATGACAGTGTTTTTAAAAAATGTGGCACTCAAGTTTTTTACATTCCATTTCCCTGTGTGTTGAACTTGCAAAAATGCGCTCTGTGTGAACGACCCCTAAGACAGTAGTCTAACTGTCAGGGAACCTATTAAGGTATTTAAATGTCACCGTTTTCAACTAAAACAAAAAAAACCTTTATATGTGTTTTGGCCATTTATTTAAACGACAATGGCGTTTTTGGGCCTGAAAATGCAAAGTTTTTCAAAGTGTACATTTTTCAAAATGATCCCATTATCGTCATTTCGTAAATTTGTGAAAACGGTGATATCATGGATATGCGTGACATCGCCAACTGCTGGCCCGGCATGCATAATGCAGCATTTTTGTCATTTTTGTGGATCTTTGTAAATGGGGATCGTTTGTCATCTGCATGCAAAACTTTTCAAAAACGCAAAGAAAAAGCCTTCCCATTTTTATTACATTGTTGTCATGTAAACATACCCAAAGTGACTGATTTGGAACACTGCATATGAGAAACAAATTATGTTTCACATGGGAGACTCAATTTGCCGATGCAACTTTAGCATTGTTGCTAAGCTAACATTGCTATAATATGCATAAGAATAGCACAAAAATATTGGGTAAATTAACTCGTTTTATTTATATGGAACTACTTTATTGGTAGTTTTTAAATGATCAACATTTATTTCACTTCGTCCGCCATCTTTAATTTATTCTTAAATGGAGCTTGATGCAATGCATTCTGGGAATGCCTTCCCCACAAAGAATGCTGTGATGCTGTATTATAATTTGTCTAAAATTAGGTATCTTATGTACCGCACTTAATTAACCTGCCTTTTTGTACAGCCTGCACATTGGGAGTGTAACTGATGCCCTACAATGCTGCCTACATAGGCAGCTCAATAGGTTTTGAAACGGAGCAATTGTGTATGAATGAGCTCTACTGCACCTGTACTTGTCCTGGAGTTGAAGTGAGTGGAGTTAAGCACAAAAATGTTCGGGTCAAAGCAAAAATCACTCAGGGCCTGAGAGAGAAAAAGAGAAAGAGAGAGAGAAAAAAAGAGCAAGAAAAGGAATTGAGCAAAAGCAAATACAGAAGAGAGATGTTAACAGTGTGGCACAGTGACCAAGTGACATACTTCCCTCAGTCTCTCTGTCCCACGGCTCTGACTGCTATTGATCTACAGCATTCACTGACACACATGCAAACTGCCCCTATAATTTCATCACTCGACCAGTTTTCCACCTTTCCTCTTGTCCACTCTGCACTGTCTGTCTCTTTAACACACACTTGCTTTCCTTTATGGAATGTGGGTGATTAATCAAAGTGAATAGGACTCAATATTACCAAGAGCTTCACAAGAGGACTAAAGAGGGTCAGGAGAAAGAGAGAGAGTGACAAAAGAGGACAGAAAACGTGAGTATGTGTGTGCGTATGTATTATAAAGAGGGAGCACTAGGCAATTGTTACTGCTGGCTGGATTTGGACAATGAAACGCTTGTTTTGAAGGCCAGCAACTGCCATCTCTTCCTGTCACTTTCTTTCTTTCTTTCTTTCTTTCTTTCTTTCTTTCTTTCTTTCTTTCTTTCTCATTAAGATTTTGGGTTAGGTTTATTGGTGACACTTAACATTTATCCTTCGTATATACACTAACATTCAAAAGTCTGGACTTGATTTATTTTTTTATTTTATGCTCACCAAGGTTGCATTTATTTGACCAAAAATACGGTAATATTCTGAAATATTATTACAATTTAAAATAAATCTTTTCTATTTTAATATATTTTGAAATGTAATTTATTCCCATGATGCAAAGTAGAATTTTCAGTAGTCATTACTCCAGCCTTCAGAAATCATTTTAATTTTTCAGAAAGCACTAATATGCTCATTTGGTGCACAAGAAACATTTCTTATAACCAAGGCTTAATATTTTTGCGTAAATAGAAATATAAATGTCTTTACTGCCACTTTTGATCATTTTAATGCATCCCTGCTGAATAAAATAATGAATTTCTTTTAAAAATTCCTGACTCTATTGAACGGTTGTTTATTTGCAATTGTAATTTTACACTTATATATTTTTTCTTTCCTGTTTAAGTCCATTACTGCTATATTCCTCTCTGAAACACTCAGCATCACTCTCTCACTCTCTTCTTTTCTTTTTCTGTTGCTTTTAAGACCTCTTATGCTCATCTTCAATGCAGAATCCATTTTTTTCCCTCTTTTTTTTTTTTTTACAAAGAAACACACACACACACACACTTAGATACACACACACATTGAATCTTTAATCTCTGCCCTATTTTCCTGCCTTTTTGGGATTGTGCCATGACTGCTGAGTTCCCATAGTGGAAAACCTTTTTCATTATAACATGCACAAACACACTCTATTCCTTTCTCCCTCTTTCATGAGCACACAATAAGTGACTGCATCTTGGCGGGTGTGACCTTTTAAAACTTAAAAAGTCACATTCACAGAGTTTTGGCTGGATTTTTCATTGAACACATATGTCTCCGCAAAGCGTGCTGACACACTCTCACACACACTCATTCACACACAGATGGCGGTATTCTGTGCTGGATGTCCGCTTGCAGAGAGCTGTTGTTTTTCTGTCAGGATAGACGTTGCCTGAATACTCACCACCACTGTGGCCGTCTCCAGGCCGAGAGAACCCCAACTCAGAAACAGAGCCAACCAGGCCAGCACTGTCATCCTGCAAATGAGTGCACACACACACACACACACACACACACACATTTTTACCATCTGCCTCTCTGTGCCAGAGTGGGTGTCAGTAAGCAAAAATAAAACCCATTTTCTGCAAGCATTTTCTATCTTGGGGATTTCACATATATAATATACATAATAAACACACTACTGTGAAAGTTTATGTTTGATTTACATTATGCAAGAATACTGTGTACATGTCAAAACTACTAAACACTTAAAGCAGGTCAGCAGTGATTGTTACTCACAGAATAAGTAGCCAGCGGGCCTGTTTGGCTAAACCCAGAAGAATAAAGAAACACACCACCAGATCCAGTAAAAGCAGCAGCACGTACGACAGCCACCTAAACAACAAACAGACATCTCAAAACCTACACCCAGAGTCCAAAATGCATTTTCGTCACACCTGCAAAAGGCAGATAGATTGAGAAAATGTACTACTGCAGAAACCCAATTAATTTTGCATTATTTTCTTATTTTTCCCTCTCATTGATCATTTATTCATATTTTCATTTGCATAATGCAAGGAATGTGCTGCCACATTAAGTTGTTTTTTACAATCTCAGAAAAAAAAAAGTGCAAAATTTGTACTTTGTCACTGGGGCACCCTCAAAGTGACACGTTTGTACCTTTATCCCGAAAGGGTTCATAATAGTACATATTACTACCTTAATATACATATTAATACTCCAAGGTATTAATATGACAGCTTTATGAGTAAAGGTGTCCCTTTGAGGGTACTGCCCCAGTGACAAGCTGTTGTACCCCTCAAGTTACATTTTTTGCACATTTCTTTTTCTGAGAGTGTATACTGAAGAGAGTTTTCACAAAAATATTAGGCAGCACAACTGTTTTCAACATTGATAATAAGAAGAAATGTTGCTTGTGCCAGTCTGGCTGCTGAAAATTCAGCTTTGCCATCATAGGAATAAATTACATTTTATCATTAAGGGATAGTCAGTAATTACTCACCCTCATTTCGTTCCAAACGTGTAAGACCTTCATTCCTCTTCTGAACACAAATCAAGATATTTCTCTTGAAATCCAAGAGCTTTCTGACCCTCCATAGACAGCAATGTAACTACCACGTACGAGGCCCAGAAACGTAGTAAAGACATCGTTAAAATAGTCCATGTGACATCCGGGGTTCAACCGTTTTTGCTACGAGAATACATTTTGTGTGCAAAGAAAACCCGGATGCACTGCACCTTGTTTGCAAGCAGAGTAATGCACACACATGCGTTGTGGTACTGTCATGAATGCGCATTGAAGACTGACATGGAAGAGAAGAAATTGTTGGTCACACTTTATATTGGGTGGCCTTAACTACTATGTACTTACTTTAAAAAATAAGTACAATGTACTTACTGTACTGCAAAACACTTTTGCTGCTATTGAGGTGGGATATGGGTAAGGTTAGGGACAGGTTAGGGTGGTATGGGTAGGTTTAAGGTTAAGGGTTAAGGTGTAAGGGATGGGTCAACAGAGTAATTATAAATTTAATTACAAGAAATTAATTACAGATGTAACTACATATAGGTATTTTTAAAAATATAAGTACAATGTAAAAACATGTATGTACACAATAAATGCATTGTATCAAATAATTAATTTAAATGTAAGCACATAGTAGTTAAGGCCACCTAATATAAAGTGGGACCAATTGTTGAATAAAGTCGTTATTTTTGTTTCTTTGCACACAAAAAATATTCAAAACTTTATGGTAGCTTCATAACATTACGGTTGAACCACTGATGTCACATGGACTATTTTAATGATGACCTTTCTGGACCTTCGACATTTCAGTTGCATTGCTGTCTATGCAGGGTCAGAAAGCTCTCGGATTTCATCAAAAACATCTTAATTTGTGTTTTGAAGATGAATGAAGGTCTTACGGGTTTGGAATGACATCAAGGTGAGTGATTAATGACAGAATTTATGACCATCTAAATATATATTTAAACAGAAGAACTAAGCTTCAAAAATCTTGAATAAAAAATCATATTAAAGCATAGAATATGGCCCTTTAAGCATATTTTTTTATCAGTTGAATATCAACATTTATAAGCACTGAACTCACAAATCTGGATATTTTGCTTCCCTAATTTTCTCTTTTTAAATTAGCACTCATGTCTTTGACGTCTCCTCACCTGTAGTCTTCATTCACCATGAGTGTGTTTGCTGCCCAGCCAGGGGAGAAGGGTGCTGGAATGCTGTTAGCAGATGGACTGAGAGTTGGGGCTACAGAAGGAGGTGCTGGGGTGAGCGCTCCCACTATGCTTTCACTTCCATTTGCCCTGTAAAATCCATCTGCAATGGGGATCAGACCTCTTCCCAGTGTCAGGTTGGAGAGGAGAGACACGACCCGCTCTGACAGACGCCTGCAGGAGCGTGTGGGCACGAGTGCTGGCTTATGCCCACCAAACACTTCCTCCATGGAGGTCAAGGGCCCTGATACAGACTGCTGCAGCCCGACTATGGTATCTGAAATCTGGGTATGCAAGAGGAGAAGATCCTTTCCTTTGAATGAACCCAATGCATTTGTACCCAGAACTGACATATAAACAGACTAGCTTGGAATACAAAAGAAAAGAGTAGTGGAAAAGATATGTGGGAGATAAAGGACAATGGAATTGAATGGAAAAAGTTGGAATGGAGAGAGAGGGTCTTATAAGAGTACAGTAGAAGTAAAGTAGGTCATTAATCAGATTGACATGCATTCATTGATTGACCATATGAGCAACCAGCTAAATCAATACCCGGAGAGGATTTTATCTCACTCGTTCACACACAAACGCATTCAAACACTCTGTTACTCTGAATTCCCCCGATCGCTTACTTGCAATCACAGTGTAATAAAACCATTTAGTGTGTTTTCTGAACGTCCTGCATTTCTTTTGGTCCCCTGGTGCTTAAGGAGATTGATGGAATAAGCTTTTGTGTATGTATGAGCGTGTGTGTGTGCATTTGTGTTCTCACCAGAAGATCGATGGAAGCCAGTGTGTAATTGGCAGTGAGCAAGGATGAGGTCAACTGATACATCCCATCGTTCGCCTCACTATTGCCGTAGAAACCGATGCCTATGGCAACACTACAAAAAGCAGAAATATGAACAATGAAACAAGGAGAGAAGACAAAGAAAGAGAAAGAGAGAGGGAGGAAAGAGAACATAAACAGGGAATCAAAAAGGGAGCGATGAAAACAAAATGAGACATATTTAAGCTAGTTAATGTACATTTACACTTATTAAAGTTTGGGGTCGATGAGATTTTTTATGTTTTTGAAAGAAGTCTCTTATGCTCAACAAGGCTGCATTTATTTGATCAAAAATACAGTGAAAACTGTAATACAGAGAAATATAATAACACTTTTTAAAAAAAACTGTGTTCCATTTTAATACATTTTAAAATGTAACTTATTTCCATCATGGCAAAGCTGAATTTTCAGAAATCATTTCTCCAGTCTTCAGTGTCACATAATCCTTCAGGAATCATTCTAATATGCTGATTTGGTGCTCAAGAAACATTTCTTTTTATTAAAAATGTTGATAAAAGTTGCGCTGCTCAATATTTATGTGAAACTTTTTCTTTCTATGATTCTTTGTTAGATAGAAATTTCAAAACAACAGCATTTCCTCAAAATAGAAATCTTTTTAACAATATTTAAATATCTTTAACTGTCACATTTGATCAATGTAATGCATCCTTGCTGAATAAAAGTATACATTTCTTAAAAAAGAAAATCTACCAAAATTTTAAATGGTAGTATCAATATTAAATGGTTTCAACGCAAACACACTAAAGAGCACGGGAATCCAAATCAACAACACTGAAAATCCACTCATTTACATATCTATTTCACATTCAAATATTCAGATTAATGCTTGGGCCAGATGCTTGTCCAATCCTTTCCAACCTGCTAAAAATAGCAAATCTCAGTCTCTCGCTAACTGTTTGACCCAACTGTTTGACCCAGATTAAGCCAAAGTAAGCAGAAACTTGTATTTCAAAATTATAATCACAATGTAAGCAGTAAAGGTGTACATATATGCAGTCATCTGTAAATCAGCTTCTAGCCTTTGAATCCTTCAGAAAAGGAGGTCAACGTGGATGGGAAGGGGGTGATGTCATGGGGGCGGAACACGTGCCGCATTAGAACGTTTGCATCATGCACAGAGCAAACCAAACCAACTCTCACAGAAACAATGCTAATTTACACAAACAATTTATGTGTTACTTCAAGAACATTAATACATCATGCTGATGGTTCAGATCAATGAGGCATGAAAAAGCATTGGGTTTCATATTCATAGCCCTGAATATATTAAATGGGTTGGTGTTCTGCCAATATATGTGCACTGAGAAAACATAATTGAAGGAAACCATCCTTTGCAAATGTGCAAATGAAACAGAGCTTTATTTAGAAAAAAGCATGATGTCTTGATAGCTTATACAGATACGAGCGGTAAGTTTAAGGTTGTTGCTAATAAGAAGCTCTGAACAGTTTTCTTATTCTGCACTCTGATGTGTGAAAGCACAATATGGCGCAAGTTAAATACAGTAGGGAACATTTCTAATATTTTATTTTATTCACTAAACTTTTCTCTGGTATTCTGCTCTGTAATTCACATGTCTAAATGGAACTGAATCGAGCACAAAGTATATTGTGACCACATCTTTACACAATAAATTTAAAATATAATTTTTGCATATGACTATCGTGCCAGAAGGGCGAGCCACAAAAGCATTACAAATCTTAAAGATGTGTTTTGCTGTACTGCTTGTTCATGAGCTTCTATTATCTTTTGAATTAAAAATGTCTGCTCAACAGAGAATAATCACTGGCATCTGAAAATTACTGTCATTAACAGGCATTACCAACACAATGTGACGGCTGCAACCGATACCCATGTGACACAGCAGATGCCCCGCCCCTTTCTGCCACTGTATCCATGGCCACCGCTGGCATCATCGTCTTCCTCTTCTTCCTCTGCATCCCGGCCCCCTTCACCACGATGGCAGCAGCAGTAGTGGATGAGGAAGGAGAGAACTACAAGTAACGAGAGGACGAGAGCAATGGCGGAGAAGCTGGAGAGGACCAGGAGAGTCTGTGGAAAGAGAGGATGGAAAATGAGTAAGAAGAAAATACAACCAAGCACTCAAGACTTTATTATTATTACATATAAATTTTTACTGAGTATTAGCTGGTCTAGCACATGACATTAACGTTTAGATGGTGTGCAATGGATTTGAAATCAAGAATTGAATCTGATCATCGTTAAACTCATTAAAATTTTATTGCTTTTTAATTCATGTACATGTGATACGCATCTACCCCACAACCCTAATCCTACCCATTGTGTAGCATATACAGGCCAAAGTCAATTTTTTATATTTTTTATATTAATATCACCAGTTTTTGTTTTTATTTGGCGTACTATTTATACGCACTTTCATGAGATCGGGTTGGATATTTCCATAAGTATAAGGGAATATATAAAATACACACATTCTCTGGGTAGATGGAGATATAACATATATAAAATCCCGATAGTAAAATTTGTATATGTCTATATGGTAATAATATCTATATGATGATTTTTATATTGTATTTTATTGTATGTAGCAACTATATGTCGACATTATTTATCCTACAACTTTAAAACAACATATGTACAAAAAAATCTGTATCAAAAAATCAACATGTATTGTCAGTTGTCACATACATAAACATACATTGTATGGGCTAGATATATATGTTAATAAATAGGTTTTATATGTGTGACAGCATATTTCATATATGGAAAAATAATATATGTACATATATTACATTTGCATATGGGAATGTCTGAGTGAAAATTAGAAAATCCAACAACAAATTGTTTTCATTGTAAAAAGGAGCACAGAATATACATATACTGCATAGCTGCATACCATTCAAGCACATGTATGCATGTATTGTATAGAAAGCAGTGTGACATAAAATGGAGGAAGTCTCTTTAATCTTACTGGCTAAGGCAGCATGGATGCTCCACTCAAAGAGAGAGAAAGACGAGGTGTAATTAAAGCTTTCCGTTGGATTGAAACACATATTGTATGTTCACGTTTCATATACTATACATCTTCAGTCTGTTCCCAATCCATCTTCCTCAGTTTCTCTCTTTATCACTCTCTCCCCACTCTCTCTTTTCCCCATGGTTTCTCTCCATGCTTTCTCTTCTGCTCACTCATTCCTCACTGTTCTCCCCCTTTCTTTCTTTTTATCCACGCCACTGGATCTCTATTAATAATCTGTGACCTACTTAAATACATTCACTGCTTTTCCCTCTGATTCTCTCTCTTGTTTTTCATCTCTTGCTCCCTCTCCTCATCGTTGATTTCCCCTCTCTTCCCAATTCCCACTAATATCCACGAGTATTTCACTCTCTCGTTTCTCCTCTCTTCCATCTCTCTTGCTCTCTCACAGTCTGTTATTTCCCAGCACATCTTTCTCTTATCATCTGTGTCTTATCCTGTAAACCCATTCAGGCATCCAGCATAATCTGGCTTTGTCTCTTCCAACTTTATCAATTTGTGGTGAAGCTATTTCTTTCTCGAAGAGTAACCTCACAACGGCTGTTTAATTTCTGTTTGCTAGAATTATCAAATGGAATTGAACAAAATAGAGTGCAACAGCTGGATTCCAGAAGTAAAAATCCCATTCGTTTTCTCCATAGAGGCATTCGTTTCTACATACTCGTATATTAAAATATTCTAAATCAATAACCTTATGTCTTTGCAATGTGGAATTCCTTCATTAAAGATGTTAAGTACACAGTCTTGTAACTTTTTTGCTTCGAATGCTTCACACATCTCTGAGGTGTATCACAGCATTACAAATACAAACTTTTATTTTAATGGCCTATAACTCTTTAACAGAATTTTTTTTTTATTTAAATCTATGGGCAGAAGAATGGGAAGTATATTTCTGGAATCAAGGCGACTGAAAATGACAGGTTTGTTCCTCATTGGTCAGACAAACATATAGCAGACAAATGCATTATAATAGTTGATATTGCACTGTCAGGCTGGTTGTGATGTTTTTTGATACATATATATTGTTTGCACCTTTTTTTTTAATAGAAAATCAACCTGCAATTTAGGTGAGACGTACTTATCATTGTCTTTGCAAGTCTGCAAACTTAGGTTAGGATAGGAAAAAGTATTTGATTCAAGGGGCATGTAGTTACTGTTTCTATTTGAACTTTTGATGCTGAATTAAAATATATTTATATGTGCTAGTGAATATGTGTCTAAAACATGTTCTTATTACTAGTTATGTTCATCTGTTACATTAGAGCAATGACGGCTTGGACTGTTTCTGAGAAGGAGATAGCGTTTATATAGAAGTTCAATGAACAAGAAGTTGTATTTTAGTATTTTTAATACTAATATTTAGTATTTTAGACACAATGTTGCCAGTTACATTGTCTGTTTTTTCTCTGTCAATGAAAATAATTCCAAACAAAGCCACAGTACTACACACAGAACTTGTGTTTCATTCCTGAATGCCGAATAATTCAGTGTTTTGAACAAATAAATTGAGTGAACAATTCAATGACTCATTCATAAAGACTGTCACTTGTTTAGTTCCTGATTTTAAGGTGCACTAAGTGATTTCTGAAAAATGCTTTTGACCACAGCATCGGACCGAGTCCCAAAACACACTTGTAGCCAATCAGCAGTAAGGGGGCATGTCTTGTAATGATAGAGAGAAGAGAGCGCTCAATTTTGAGTGCACAGGAAGGATATTAGCAGATCGACTATAGATAGAGAGAGATGGCAGGTAAAAAAAGAGGAAAATATCAGAGAAACAAAACATTAAAAAGAAGGGTTACGATCAGGCAAGAGGTAAGACCTGCATAAATTTCGGAGCAGCTTTCCAGCGCTGGAGAGAACTCAAGGAGTGGGAAAACCTGGAATCAGACAACGAGGTTGCGTTGTTTCTTCTTGATAGGTGAGTAACGTTGATTTTGCTTCATTTCACACAACTTATCCGTGTCGGCATTTGATTGAATATGCTTGTGTGTCATCTTCACTTGTTTCCGCGATCGTCGTTGTCATGGTTGTGTACGTAAGTGTGGGGCGGAGATTTCAAAATAGGGGCGAGCTCCTGTTGGGGTATGGGCGTGTTTGTTTTGGTGCTTTCAAATATCAACATCGTTTGGCAAAAATCGCTTAGTGCACCTGTAATATCACCTTCTTAGACTAAGAGCCTTTCTGGAACGTGCAATCACGAACAAGCATTTAATGCTTCCTGAACCAAAATGGAAATGTACCCTTATTTAAGCCACAGTCACTGCATCATAGTTCCTGTCCTAATGTGCTGGACATTTATACTCATATCTTTTATCAATATCTTGCTGATGTGGAAACATACACTTACGTAAGTAAATGTGTCTCTGTCATAATGGAGTTATCATTTTTACATCAGTCCATCAAGCTTTTAGTCTCTGATATTGCAAGTCTATGGTTCTTTAGCCACTACTAAACATTAGAGAATGTGAGATACAAACTCAATTTTGAGTCAATATATCTTTAAACTGCAGACAGAAAAGTGCCTTTAATGATTTTGACTATAACACTTCAGTTTAGTCTCTCTAAGAGTCTGTGTTAGAGTATAACAGTGCTGTGAGTGATTGTGCGAGTCAATGTAAAAATACTCCTGACAGCAAGAAAAAATAGATTTCTGACTGTTCATACACTATATTGCATATATGTGATATAATTCAGACAAAATGAGAAGGTGCATGCAAAGGAGAGAAAATAGAGAGCGAGACAGAAATAAATGCGTCGCTCTAAATGATGAGCGCACCCACCACCAGCTGTCAGGTGTGAAAATTGTTTCTGAGAGTGAGAAACAAGGAGAGGGCAGGGGAGAAGTGAACGGGAATGAGAGAGAGGGTAACCTGCTGATACTCCCAACTGTCTGGAGTGAACACGCTGTCTCGGGTCTGCAGGGTCAAGTCCAGGCGAGGAATGGCATGGCATAATCGTACCCATATCGATGGGGTGTAGTTAGGGACAGTTGCTATGGCTGCCATGACTGCTGGAAACCACCTCTGTCTTGCTCAAGTATCTGAAATGATTGAGAAACATATAATTATAAAGAGAACGCACCAAGATTGGACTGAGCCAGCTATATAATATTCTATACATCACTTATATTTTTTATAATATAGATATTTTTTTCATTATTATTGTTTATCTTTATATTTATATACATAAATATACATATATACACACACATATATACATATATACATATATATATAGTCACGGTAAAACCATCTCGGAAAAGAGTTGTACTTTTATGTACAGATTACATTTAAAGCCATTTCAATATTTATTGTCTGAAACAAATTTAAATTAATTACATGTGACCCTGAACCACAAAACCAGTCTTAAGTAGCACGTGTTTATTTGTAGCAATAGCCAAAAATACATTGTATGGGTCAAAATTATCGATTTTTCTTTTATACCAAAAATCATTAGGACATTAAGTAAGGGTCATGTTCCATGAAGATATTTTGTAAATTTCTTACCGTAAATATATCAAAACTTATTTTTTGCTTAGTAATATGCATTGCTAAGACCTTCATTTGGACAAATTTAAAGGCTATTTTCTCAGTTTTTTTATTTATTTATTTTATTTTTTTGCACCCTCAGATTCCAGATTTTCAAATAGTTGTATCTATCATAACAAACCATACATCAATGGAAAGCTTATTTATTCAGCTTTCAGATTATGTATAAATCTCAATTTCAAAAAATTGACCGTTATGACTGGTTTTGTGGTCCAGGGTCACACATTATATTATATTATATTATATTATATTATACTGATTAATTTTAAAGTACATTTTAATGTTTTTATTGTGTGTATATTATCTATATTCTTTATTCTGTACAATATGTTATTTGTATAACTGTAGTGTGTGGGCTACACTTTTTCACTTATCATTACATTAAAATAAGGTTGAATGACAATAAAATTTTTTGATTCTATTTGATTTTTATCACACATCAACATGTATGAAATCTTTTGATGTGAAAAAAGGAGGAAAAAATGTCAACCCCAAAGAATCCAAACAAACAAGAGCAAGAAAGAGGAGAATGTAGAAACAAGGAATAGGTTTAAAGTAGGTTAAGTAGAGACACACACAAACATTTTCATTACCAGGACTGAGGTCCACTGGGAACACAACATGGATTAAGAGATTAGATCATCAATATTAAGAGAAGAGGTTTCTAAGATAGCCAGACACTGAACAACCATTAGATCTCATGAGAACTCAATACATTTAAAAAAATCCTTATGGGTTTTTGAGGGACTATGCACTCTAAAATTATACAAGGCACTTTCTAATATCATTATTTTTTTCATGAAACATACTTCACAAAATAATTATGACCTCATCTGGGGATAAACATTCTGAAATCATCAAGATGGGACTCATTAAGACATCATCAGGCTATACATTATATTTTAATCATGAGCTCATGATCCTATATCATGTATATCAGTATTTACTCATCATGGACCCAGTGTTCCTTAATTACTTCATGGGATCTATATGGGTCCATTTCATTAACTTTATAACCTGATTTGGATTTATAATCAGATGCAATATATTCTAGCACTATTAAACTTCTGTAAACTTATATACTGCACATTCCAAAGTTATTATGACCTGATTAGGGTTTTACAGATTTCTACATCGCTTTGAAATAAAGATGGGCCTATTGAAATTTATTAACTAACTGAATTACTCTTTGTGCAATTTCTGCACCACTATCTGCATAAAACAGAAAAACTATCTATTGTTCCAAATCAGGTCTACCAAAAAAAAAACACTCCCTGTCTTGCATTATTTGGACAAACAGGTAACCCTGGCCTGCCTCAAATTCCCATCACTGCCAGAAGTTGGTAGATCATTTGATTAACAGAAACCTTCCAAAAAGAGAAATGGCGTAAGCACTGGCTCAAGTTTTATCCCTAAGGTCTGGATACGTCATCTGTCATCCACTTCATCCTCCCAAAACTGTTAACATCTCACATCACTAAATTAACAAGAAACTGCAGGCTCCATCACAAATAACCCTTACATTAGTGTCCGATGTGTTTTGTTCATAATGATGTCTGAAGGCTATTCATTTACTGTTTGAGAATATTACCAGCATGCAGTGGGTCAAGACAATAAGCTGGTAAATTGTGGTGTAGTTGGTGCAGCATTATTATAAGTGTCCTCTTTTCAAATGCAAATGGGAATAAAAGCCAAATTAATGTAAAACAGTGTTATGGAACAGTTAAACATGCAGACCGTGACTCAGACTGGAACACTACAGCACATCTGAACATGATGCATTCTGTCAGCTTGTTATAAGGATGGCTCGCATTGCATAACGGAAAGGCAATAATGTGAGTTTGGAAATGGAGCAAGGAAGAAAAATGTTGTGCAGAACAATAGAGGGACAAAACATTTTCCTTTTTTCTTTCTTTTCTGTTCAAGACTGAATAACGCTTAGCATCATCTATCCAATTCCTTAGCTTCACTATAATTATCCGCAACAGAAGTATGCAAAATAAAAAAACAAAAATGGTTTCCAGGATTACTAATGATGGCATCAAGAGGGTTTGTCATCCAAAATAAGCCATTTTAAGCTCACTGAAAACTCATTAGATTTTTTGGAATTGCCACTTTATGATACTTTGAGGAAACATTCATCTGTGGCTTAGCTCATTTCATGTGCAATAAACTACAACAAATGAAATTTTCACATAGTGACATGAGTATGATAATGATATATTATTATGTGTATCTTAAAATGGTGCCATTTCCTGGTAACATTTTTTACAATAATTTTACAAACATCTGAATAGGGTTTCCAAATTCAGAATATATGGACTTCCCTGCATCAGTGTTGTTAATTCACCAGATAATATAATAAAGAAAATGAACTGATCATTGGTTACTAGGACTGGACCAAGCAAAAATAAATAATTAATTACTGCAATAAATATAAAAAATATCTCAAAATATAATGACTAATAACCTCTAAGAATATTCAAAGCCTGAAATGCCTCTTGAAAGTAATACATCTGAAATCATTGTCCAATAAAAGACCAAAGTTGAGGGTATGATTAGTCATACAGCATTAACAATTAAAAGGGCTATTATAAATTCTAATAATCTGTTGAAATAAACTGACTGTTCTCAAACAACTGACAAAAACTTGCTCTTGTGTTTTATACAGAATTACATACAACATATAGGCTACACCAAACTGTCATTATCAAAATCACACCATTGATAAGAGTCATATATACATGTATGCTTGAGTGAGGGCATTTTTCAGTGCTGCTGTTGTTCTGAATAGATAGACAGTCCAAATGAGGGTCCAAACAAGTTCATAAAGGTCACTGGGGGCCATTGTTTGCATTTGCATTTAGTTGTGTGCAGTGTCAGTGACTAAAGGAGCTCATTATGAAGGTATTTATAAATATACAATCATCCACACAACAGGACTGATGCTAATCTAATAGATATCGATTAAACCTTCAGAATGACTAGAAACAAAATAGGACAGAATTGATTGCTGATTGCAGTTGTGTGAGTTGACCCGGCGCGAGACCAATCGATCTCATTCTCTCTGGCTGACTTACATACTTGTTTATGGCAATCTTTATCCAGTCATACTCACAGCGCTTTGTCTTGGCGTTTGGACACACACACTGTGAGAATCTTTTGTTTGAACTGTCTCGCGTAATAAATGAACTGTCATATGTTTAGCACACAGACCAATTGACACGGTAAATGAAGCGCACAATAGGCTATCAAATTTTATATGGCACATTTTAAAACGGTTGCCCACCTTAATTTGCAGCAGCCTAATGTGGGTGCTTCCACGTCTGTCACGCTCGTGTGAATTAGTTTGCGATTAGATGCGTTTACTGAGACCGCTGACCGTTGAAAAGCTTTGCATCCTGAGTGCTGAGATCTGTTGTATAGGGCTTCAGGAGAAAGCTACAGTATTTTCAGTTCCAGTATGCGCCCGGTCTTTGTGCTCGCTGATGGATGATGGGAAACAGGTCTTCGGAGAGAGGCGAGAATCCCTGAGGGATGTTTTAAGAGAGGAACGACTCCTTCAAATCCCGACGCCTATCAGTCAGTTTCACTCTTGGTTTGAAATCCGAGGAGAACTTGAATCATCGTCCACAGTCGCGCGAAAGGACGCCTAGAGTCATTGAAACGAAAAACTTCCGAAATTAATTTTTCTCAGTCAGAATTCGTGTAAAAAAATCCACAACTATGTCGTCGATGTTCAGTCTGCAGAAATTGCAAATCCATAACATCCAGGGGTTCCTTCCAAAGCTTCCAGTGCAGTGTGTTTGTTTAAAACACTAACAACTATGGCTAATAAAAAAGCTATTTATATTGTGGGGATAAAAATCGGTATATTTATTTTTATTGTACCATATTCAAACACATTTGAGTCTAATTTAAGTAAGTGAATGGCAGATTTAAATTGGTGTGGTCCTGAGGGTCCCAATGATCAGGACTGAACTTGGCTCTCCCTCCCTCCCTCTCTCTCTCTCTCTCTCACTGTGGGTGTTTGTGTGCAAGAGACAAAAAGGGATGGCGGGATTTACACATGTACTGTATTTAGACAGAGTGCATGACAACACATAATAACAGAGATTGAAAGAAAGGTGATTAATTGTGAGAAAACCACGTACAAGAGGCTCTTTTGTCAAATTAAAGAATAAAAAAAGACAATAGCGACACGTCACAAGGTTTTCCAAATGTAATCCGTGTAGTTTGGCGTAAATTCTCAGGGAATTCCCATAAATGTTTATTTAATGCACTCTTTAACCACAAATGAAGCAGGTGATGGGTGGTGAAAGAAAGGGTTGAAGGGATGCTATACTCTCGGTGGCCCGGGAGGTTTAACCGCGATAGGGGGATTAATAAAAAAATACAATGAAAACAACAGAACGAGCGAGGGATGGAGAGATGGGTATTTGTGTGCCAAAGGAGTATGGGGTGGGGGGGTATGAATGCATGAGAGAGGGAGGGTGGTGTTGGTTTTTCTGTGTCACTGAAAGAGAAAGCGAGTGAGGATGGGGGAGGGGTGCTGGATGGAGAAGCACAGGAGGGAGGGATGGAGAGAAAGAGGCTGCACAAGCATTCATATATGTGTAGTGTGCATGAGGAAAGAGAAAATGATGTTATGTATGCAAGACTTCCTTGCTCAGATCTCAGACAGAGCTGCTACTGTAACACGTGTGCCTGAAAAAAAAAATATTCATAAAACATGTCATTTAGTTTGATTTACTTTCATAGTCTCAAGACATTCCAGGGGCTAAATGCACAGCTGTTCAGAGTTGTTTGTTTGATGTTGAATAATTGAGAGCTTGTGCTATAAAAACAAAGTTGAAATACATGGTAAATTACTTATTTATATCCAGTCCACTTTCAATAAAAAAATTACACACTCACCCTCACATCCAATTCGATAAGTGATCCAAAAATACTGCCTTTCAGTGAGTCACTTAGCAACATCTTACAATGAATGACTGAAGAGGAAGTGAAGAAGAAATTACCAGGTACATTTAAGGTGAACGTTGTTAACACAAGTTGATCACTAACTAATAAGTACAGAGACTAATGTCAACATAATTGAGTGGTCGAAAAACCAATTCATTTTATGTATTTCAGTTCAAATTAACAGCTAGCATAGCACATGCTAAATGTTACCATACAAGTCAGTGCAGTGTTCAGCCAGTATTTTACATTTTTAAATGTCAATCATAACAGTGACACTAACAGATATTTTCCTTTTACTATAACTTAACTTCAGCATTTATTCACCTTATCCAGTCCTATGCAAAGCATGCTGAGAACTAGAAATCCACTTCCCAATTTAAGACAATTCCAAGGTACTAAAACAAAAAAAAATTGAATGAAATCTCGGTTAATGTTAAATAGACATAATGATTAAAATTATTTTATCAACTTATAAACTCGTCAAAATAATGTGCGCAAACTTGCAACAAAAGTTTTAATTAAAGCAATAAATCAGAATTTTTTACTTGCAACCATGCATTTCTTTTAAGTTGTGGTAGGTTCCCCGAATTTCTTTTTCGAGTGCATAAACCAAGATACTAACAAATGAATACATATAAAGAACTTTCACTGTCGCTAATGCTTGCGTTATCAAAATTTGAAAGAGTTTGAGAAGAGAGACTATACATTTTATGTTAGCAAAATTTGATTGCGTTTGTGAAGAAAGAATATACAGTAAATTGTTGTTTTATCAAAATTTGACTGCATTTGTAAAAAGAGTACAAAGATATAAAAAGAATATAAAGTGCTTTTCTCACAAGAGAAATAATTTAGAAATGATAGTAAAAGTTTTTAAAACGCTTAAATTGATTGTCTTTGCAACCGTTACATTTAAAATAAGCAATCATGCTTTGGAATACTTGTGCATCTAAAAACATAAATGAGTGATATTAGGTGCACATGATTAAGATCTTAGGAGTCATGGGACTCCTTGATTTAAAATACATCAGGTATTTGATGTAATTAATAACCATCATCCCTGGGTGCAGATGATACATAACCAGGCACTTTTACACATTGGGCAGCTGAACAACACATACAACCTGATAGAAGCCGTTCTCTGTGTTTGTATGACCGTTCACACAAAGATAGAGTTTATTTACTTCTAGCTTGCCAAAGTTGATATCTTTGGCGAGTTTAACAGTCCCTATACCTTCAAACATCTTCTCTCTCATGGGCCACCGCGATTTGGCCAGGGTAAGATGGTACGTTGGGCATCGGGAATGGCGGTGAAGCCAGCCCTTCTCCTTGAAGACTTCTTGGAGAGGGGAATTCAGGCACTGGACATCGAACAGGGGTTGTGGGGCCACATGGAGAACAGTCCCATTAAAGTGCCTTAGTTTAGGGGTGAAAGACACAGAAATAGGGGGTTTGTGGGAGTTTCTGATTGTGGTACGCAGGAGCTCAGCAGCAGCACTGACTTCCTCTGGGCTCTTTAGGACAAGTAAGGAAAGAGTGACGTGTAAAGTTGCAGGGTCTACCCACAGCGGCTCAGACTGAGGGAGGCGGGAGAGAACTTTTTTCTGAATGCGATGAAAGGCCTGGAGAGCAGCGGGAGAGTCCACGCGGAAGCAGATGAAGTGGGTGGGTCTGTTTGGTGGTGGGAGTCTTAACTGTGGTTGTGGCAGAATGAATGATACCAGCTCTGCTTCTGGACCACTCACTCCATCCCAGCTGTCCTTCCATTCTTCCACTATTTCAGTCTGTTCTTTTTTTGGAGTAATGGCTAATTCCTTTGCCAACTGATTCAAACTGAGATCTTCAGTAGCTGCCATCTTTGTGTCCACTGGTGCAGATTGTTTTTGCAAAAGTAAGACACCATCACTGGTTCCTTTATCAGCATTTTCAGTAAATGAGTGATCTTTGGCATCTCCCAGCTCTTGTTTATTGTTTGTTGTTGTAATTGAAGTTGCAACATCATTCTGTTCTTCAGAAAACTGCGGCACTTGCTCTAGGTTATTTGAAACATCTGTTGTGTTGGTGGACTCTTCATGTTGTCCAGTGTCAGTTGTTAAATTGTCTGAGAATTGAATAATTCCAGTATAATAATGTTAAAAGAAATAATGTAATATTGTATTAATAGTACATTATAATTATTATATAATAAAATAATACTGAAATAATATTGAAATATATTTTGTGTTCAATGGCATGATGCTATTTTTTGTCCTGTACATTTACGATACATTTAAAATGCAATTTATATACAACTCGAATATGCCTCTTCTGCTGAGTGTTGTGGTGATTTGAATTTCTGTATTAAAATGAACTTGAATATATTTTTGGAGGCATAAGTCCTGATATCATGATGAGTAAAAAAATCTTGAAAATAAAACCTTATTAATTAGATTGACATACTCTTTTATTATTTCACTATTTTGTTATATTATTATTATTATTATCATTATTAATATTGATAATATTATTACTGTTACAATTTTTTTATTTGTTTATTGTTTCACTGGTTATTATTATTTGAAAAAAAATCAAAGTCATGTGGTGCAATCGAAAAAAAAGCCACATGGTCCAACCAACACACTGAGAAAAAAAAAAAAAAAAACAGTAAATGATAACCTAAGAAATGACACCCCCACTGCCTCCCCAACTCCAAAAAATCTTTAGTGATATTTATGAAATATTTATTTATGATAATTATTCACGATAACGACCAGAAAACAAAATACTGGTGAAGATTTTCTCAGAACCTGCTTTACCAGGCCAAAATAATAATGTTGCTCACCTTGTTGCGGTTCCTCACTGCCAAAAGGAGGCAAAATAGTCTGCCCCGTGGAGCCGAACACCCTGTCAGTTCGACTGTCTCTATCCCACACCCGCTGGCCTTTGTAGCTAAAGTACTGTATCCTATGACGAGGGACAGCCAGATCCTCAGAAAAATCACAGTCACATACCTAATGTGGGACAGATAAGCATTAAAGCTGATTATGAAAATACATGATACATGGTCATTAACCATGTTAGTGCTGATGCAACACACCTGAGTGTCCCATGAGAAGTCAGAGAATGGGCATTCCAGCACCCCAAGGAAACGGTCCAGGTGACCGACTATAAAATCAGCTGGGTCCACTGAGGAGTCCCATATAATTCTGGAGATGACATCGTCGGCTGTACGCATGCGTGGCTTCTTACACCCTGAGACAGAAAGGCATCTATTTGTAAATGTGAAGAGTGAATGGATGGTAAAGTGCCTCTGCATCATTAAATCTATAAACAAACCTTCTTTCTCAGTTTCTATATGCTGTTTTTCTGCATGAGTCTTTTTTCCATTTTTTCGAGTCTTGCTCTGCTTTTCTGTGACGGCTGTATCATCTTCCTCTGAGTGTGTGGTTTGAGGGACGTCAAGCACACTGTGAAGTCAGGAAAGAGCAATGCATTATTTATCCACTAAGCTTCAATGAACATTCCCAAGATCTAACAAATTTCACATCTTTTACGGCAACTACAAGACACTGTGCCAACTGTTGTTGAAATGAAAATATCCAGATAATAAATCATGTCTAGCATGAGGTTAGTTCGCCAGTTGAGTTTCTACCATCCAGAGTGATTGACAGACCTGTGAGACAGTCGACATCTGTCTCCAAAATGACATCTGCCCAAGAGGAAGTGCTGACAAATATTTTGGCTAGTTTCTTGTTTCATCTCATCTGGTACAAAGGGAAAGGGAGGAAAAAGTTATATAAATACATTGATGCACTGTCTGATAACACAAGAGAAAGTTAATCTATAACTACTGGGACAGTAAAAGTTAAACTCTCCCAGATTAGTTAAGGTAGACGTGATGTAGCGTAGTGTGAATATGTAAATGGTGGTATTCAAAACAGGTAAGTTTACGATGGACAAAATATAAGTCTGAGGCAAATTTCTGTTTCAGTGCAGCATGTTTCAACAAATGTCTTCAACTCCACCCACCACCCACACATTTACACACCTGTTATGGCATAATAAACAAACCTATGCTAACATTCAAAAGTTTGGGGTAGATAGGATTTAAAAAAATAAAAAATTAATACTTTTATAAAGCAAGAACACATTATAACTTTTACGCACATTTATAATGTTACAAAGAATTCCTATATTGAATAAATACTGATCTTTTGAATCCTCTATTCATCAAAGAATCCTGAAAAAAATGTATCACGGTTTCCACAAATATATTAAACAGCACAAAACTGAAAATAAGAAATGTTTCTTGAGCAGAAAATCAGCATATTAGAATGATTTCTGAAGACTGGAGCAATGATGCTGGAAATTTGGCTTTGCCATCACAGGAATAAATTATATTTTAAAACGTATTAAAATAGAAAACAGCAATTTTTAATTGTAATAATATTTCATAATAATATGTTTCTCACAATACTTTTGATCAAATAAACTGCAGCAATGGTGAGCATAAGAGACCTCCTTCAAACATTAAAAATATCTTACCAAACCCAAACTTTGAAATGGTAGTGTAGGCCTACACGTAATCTGCACAAAGTGATACCTTCCGTGAAAGGTAGGTGCATACTATATCCTAAATCTCCTCATGTAACAACAAATGACAATTTGGGGGCTTCAGCACAGCACAAATGTCCTTTTAGAAAGCTTTTGGACCAGGAGGTTTTAACTGAAAATAGCACTATAATGGCTTGTAAGTGCTCGTACTAGGACTAGTGGTGTGGAAGCAGACCTCTCTTTGTGAATTTTATATTCTCTACCCTGCACTTACAGTAAGCCTACAGCAATTTTGTACAAAACGAACCTATACTTGGCTAGAAATTATAGGTAATTATATGAAAAGGCTTTTCACTGCCACCTTCAGGTCATTTGCATTATAGCCTCCACCTCTACGGTATTTGTTAAAGGCGGTGACCAAAAAGTTTTATTATCAAATTAGATAACTTTGTATATTTCAGCTCATTTTTTTAAGCAATGTATTTGAAACTACTTCAAATGACTAAATGACGTAAAGGACCAATGATTTACTAGCACTACAACTCATAAGCTGTGAAGAATTTAGAATTAAAATACAGCTTTTTATATTTAACATACTTAATTTATCGATGACAATGTAACTCATTTAAGTGTAAATAAATGCCATATTATGTCTTACCTATGTGGATTTGTCTGTCTGAATCCTCTGTCAGGTTTTCCTCAGTTCTCGTTTCCTCACATGCCATATTTGACAGCTTCAACAGAGCTTCATTGAAACAAACAAGTTACATTTAGTGTCATTTAGAAGGCAACCTAAGCATAATCATTTTGCTACACTGTACTGTAGCCGGGAAGACAAAAAAAAGAAAAAAAAGAAAAAGAAATATTATGTAAAAACCATTCTGGCATAATAGGGGAGAGCGTGAACCAGCCTACCTCAAGTCACAATGAATCAGAAAACTAGCTGCGAAGTTGACTGCTTAGTGTTAATGTTAACATATACAAGATGACATCATCTGGGTCAAATGTCTCAAAGTTAGCCTACAAACTGCGCGAATGACTCATAAACAAATACATAACACACACACTAATGAAACGATGTAAGTCAAAAAAGTAACCTGAACACACTGTTTATATTGGATGTAACATTTACTGTATATATTATAATAGAGGTGTTTATTATTGTCAAACATACTTGCTGTGCTGCTAGGGCAATGTCCACAACGACACTTCCGGTTTTGGGGTTCTTTTGGGTATTGTAGTTTTCGGCCAAAGCATTATAAATATCCGACTCATTTCCGCGAATCGGTTCTTTCAAACAGTTTGGCTCAATATCTTCACGTGGTTCTTTATGTCACGCTTCATTTTCCATTGAAGACATGTAAGCGCATATTGCTGTGTATTACATCTAGATGTTTTATTAATAATGCATTTTATTGTAATTTAATATGTCCCAGTTCAGTCTATTGAAGCCATGATTCCGCTCATAAAACATTAAGTGCCATTTGCGTTTACAAGGAACCAAAATTCATTTCAATATTTCGCCTGAGAAATGTTTTTTTGCATATCTTGGAGTGAGCTGTTCATTTGAGAACCGCTCGGACCGATTCATTTTATTTTTTGTGAGCGACTCGGACCGGTTCGCTTGAATCATCGAAATGATTCAATTCTACAGAAGATTCATTCATGGATCAGGGAGCGCTGTAAAGCATTCAGAGGATTACGGAAGATGCTAAATCATTTACATTACACGAAATAGCAAATATATACGTGGTGCCACCATGTAACTACAACAGAAAAACATATTAATGGATTATTTGGACTGTACCGTTGTCTATTCAGTGTGAGAGACAAGAGCAGCTGTGTGAGTCACGCACACGTTGTTGTGATCTAAGCGCGTGACTTCCCCATCACATGACACATAAGAAAGACTGAAAAGGATGGACTTAACAATGTAAACAAAATAAAAATAATAATTACCATCGTATTTCAGCGACGAGTTCGTAAACCACATCGGTGAGGAAAATGTACCATTTATGCTGACTAGAAGTAAATTACATTGTTAGCAACATTGACAACCATGCAGAACCTGTAGACAGTTGATATTGTCAATACTCCATTGCAATGTCTTGTTCTTGTTAGTTTACTGGTACCAGTCGGCGCTATAGCTGTACCCAGCTGATAAAGGTAAGGATATTGTATTTTCCTAGATCTAATTTCTTTTGCATTTAAATTTTAGGCAAGACACCAGTTGTGAACACTTTATATCACCATACTCCCCCAGTTAATTAATCGCAGTACATTATTTATATATTGTGTCTACATTTTGTATTACTTTAAACGTTATTTTGAAATGCGCAGATGTATTATGTAGTATGCGCATATTTGTTCACGTTTCTAGAAGAGAAATCTGAATATACGTTAAAGCCAGTTTCTAAAATTGTTTCATTTTGTTGACGCACTAGAGTTTAAAGGTTTTACTGAGGGGATTTTTTTTTACTCAATAAATTACAGAATACTGTCAACATTCAGGAAAAAAAACTATCTGTAGGAATACAATTTTATATAAATCAGTCAAATGTTAAAACAAAAAAAAAAAAGTTTGGTTATGTAAATGCTACTGAAGTGGTTATACTGTGCATAAGAAAAAACTCACTTGCAGAAAATGGCGTATAAATAAATGTATTGTAATTTAAATATACATATATAATTAAAGTGTAATATAATAAACACTTAAATGTGTATTTTGGAGGTTTTCTTTCCTCTAGTCTGGAAAAAAAGACAAGCTCACAGTTTATGCGAGTAATAATTACTGCCAGAGTCAACTCTGATCTCCCTTAAGTTTATTTAACATTGAGTGCCTGTTCTTGTTTATAAACCATTTCTTAAACTCACCCTCATTCTTTTAAATTCTAAAAACAATGTGCGATAATATCGCATATTCTCATATGACCTTTTAATTCCCTCCAGATGAACGCTTTAGTTGCCCTTTGCCACTTCTGTGAACTCCATGGCCCGCGCACGCTATTCTGTACAGAGGCTGTCCACCCTCCATCCCCGTCCCCTCCACAGCCTGGGCCAGCCATTCCTGGGGACAGAGACCGAGAGGCAGACAGAGAGGGCGAAGGGCTCACCATGAGAGCCAACGGCTCTGCCACACAGAGAGCTGACATGTGTGAAGTAAGTGAGAAAGTAACCTTGTCATATCCCAAATTTATTTTTAAATCCAAAATCAGAAAAAGTTATTTTCTATAATGTCTTATCTAATATCTGTCTGCCTCTCTTCAGGGTTGTCGCTCCCTACCTGCGTCTCACCCAGGCTTTGTGAGTGTGGACAGTGAGACGGGAATCCGCTATCTGAGCCACCAACACCCACGCCAGCCACAGCTCTTCAGTGTCGTGCGACAAGCATGTGTGCGCAGCCTGAGCTGCGAGGTATGTATACATTTATGTTTGCATCAATGAATAATCTAAACTTGATTAAAAAAATATGCATCTATGTGATAATTGTATATTATCTGCTCTTGCAGGTTTGTCCTGGTCGAGAGGGGCCCATCTTCTTTGGAGATGAACAGCACGGATTCGTTTTCTCTCATACGTTTTTCATCAAAGACAACCTGGCACGGGGCTTCCAGCGCTGGTACAGCATTGTCGTGGTAGCCATGGACAGGATCTACCTCATCAACTCCTGGCCATTCCTGTTGCGCCACCTGCGGCTAACCATTCAGAGTCTACAGAACACAGCACTCAAGGTACTCCTGGACTGCAGCACCACTTTAGGACCAAGATTGACAGAGTGCCTCTTGGAGTGATGAGTTCCTTGTAGTGTTGAAAATACAATGGTTTGCCCTGTTTGTCACCTTGCAGGTGTTTGACAGTGAGCAGTGTGTGTGTCCTCAGAGGGCTGTGCGTATGAACAGCGCCTTCTCTCCGGCAGTGTTCCCTCACCAGCGCAGCGGCAATGCAGCCCGCTCACTCACATCCCTAACCCAGCACCCCAACCTGTGGGCTAGTCTGCACTCCTCATTCAGCTGGTATGTAAAACACAGTAAAAAAAAAAAAAAAAAAAAAGGTATTTTGATCATTATTGACTTTATAACCCATATTGTGACTTTATCCCCCGGTTTCACAGACAAGGCTTAAGGTTAGTCCCAGACTAAAATGCATGTCTCAACTGAAAATATCTTGCTCTGACATATCTTAAAATATGTCAGTGTCATTGTTCTGTGTCAAGATGCCTTAGAAGAAAACATTAAGGTGTGCATTTTTGTAAAAGTTGCTTAAATATCTTAATTTAACTAAGGCCTAGTCCTGGCTTAAGCTAAGCCCCGTTTGTGAAACCGGGCCTATATCTCACAGTGTGACTTTATTTCTAATAACTGTGACCTTGTTATCTCACAGTTGTGATCTTATTTGTCATAATTGTGACTTTGTCTCAAAATTACAACTTTTTTTTCTCATAAATGTGACTTTATAATGTATATTATAATTTTATAATTTATTCTGTGTCTTTATCTCACAATTGCAACTTTATATCCCACAATGGAGGCTTATATCTCACATTGGTGACTTTATTTCTCATAATTGCAACTTTGTCTCAGCTGGAACTTTATATCTCACAAATGCAACCTTGTGCAGTGCTGTGACCTTGAGACAATTGTGCCTTTATTTCTCATAATTGCATCTCCGTTTCTCATTAATATAACTTTATAACTCATAATAATTTGTAACTTATATTCTCGCAATATATTGCAATTGTGACTTTATATCTCACAACTGCAACTTTATTTATTAAATTGTGACAGTTCCTTATAATTGAGAGTTATATCTTACAATTACAAACAGTGTATCTCACAATTGCAAACATTATATTTCATGATTGTGACTCATTGGAGCAAAAGTAATAGTGAGACTTTTCTTGGCAAACACTAGTGCAAACACATACAGTATATCTGCTTTTTTTAAATCACCATACTTCCTATTACTTTAATTATCTTTATTTTAGGTTGCTGAAAGCTTGTGGCAGTCGGTTGACAGAGAAGCTTTTAGAGGGGGCACCCACAGAAGACACACTCGTTCTCATTGAAAGACAAACTGGTAAAATGAATGCATTGAGTCTATTAATTTAATTACTGTAGAAAAATATTAACATTTAAATTTCATTGTGTAAAAAATGTCATAATGTTATTTTCTGCACACAGCCTTTTTCTGCAACAAGATATTGCAGAAAAAAGATATTCTGCATCTATTTTCTGCAACAAGATAAACTGATTTTTTTTTTTGTCATGAGATACTTTTGACTCCGTAGCAATATTTTAATTAGGGTGTCTGCTAACAAATTGATTTTTTTCAAATGTTAAACCGGTTATCTGACCCACATTTTCCTTTCCCAGCGTTCTGCTTCTGACACTGACAAACAAACAGCTCTCCAGTGATTTTTCAACTTTGTTCATCTTTTATAATCAGAATTATAAAAATGACTAGCCATAATTTGAGGTTATACTGTAGAATTCAGCATGAAAAATTTGAACAGCAACATTATGTATAATTCTTTCACAGAGCAAGAGGAAGAGATGAGTGGCTGGGATGGTGCTGAAGGTGGCGGGTCTAACCCACAGCCCAGCCAATCAGAGAGTGTGCAGGCCAAAGATTTTCAATTTGATGATGGAAGACAAGAGGACCTTCTTGGGCCAAAGTTCAAATCACTGAGACATTTAAGACAGGTAAATAAATGTTTACTCTGTTACAAACATCAGATTTTGTTTAAAGATGCATAAATTTGACAATGCTATATCTGATTAATGACAGGTCCTGGGTGCCAGTGATTTCCGACAGCTGGCATGGCATGTTCTCATGGGAAATCAAGTCATATGGAGAGGTGCAGACCCTGGTCTTATCCAGTCAGCTTTCAATGTGCTGAAGGTCAGCTAAATACCTATGCCCATTGCCTACAATATTTTCATCATGCTTATCAAGTGATGCAACATCCATGTTGGATGTTATAAACTGCCAGTCTAGACAAACTTGACTGAATTTGTTTCTCCTGATCCATCAGAAGAATTTTATTAAGCCTGTACTTAAATGCTTGGGCAAAAAATGGTTTTGTGGACAAAAGTATTCATTAAAAAGTTGTGTATTTATTATTTATATAATTTAATTCAAATTTTAAAAATATATTTCTAAAATCTTTTCATGAATTTTTTTTTTTTTTTTTTTGCCTTAAAATGTATTTTTGTATATGTTTAACAATGCTACACACATGTACTTTTTGTAATAGTAAATAAAATATAATATAATATAATATTACATTACATAATACATTTTTTTTAATGGTTAAGCTGGACCAGGATCCATCTTGAGTGCAGAGGTGCATTTTAGAAGAATTTAGAAAAAAAATTAGGGTTATTTCAATTTATTTTTGATGATGCTATTATTTCAAAATGTGAAAAATAGTAGTAATAAAGAATGATTATATGTGTCTGATCTTATGACTGGTAGTGTATGTTTTCAGTAGATGCTGAAAGTCTTGCTATTTCAGTTCTGACCCTCATTTCTGTCTGTTTCACAGGCTTTGCTTCCAGTTGGTTGTGTCCGAGCAGTTCCGTACAGTCCTCACTATGAGGAAGCATATCGATGCAACTTCCTTGGCCTTAGCCCAGATGTACCAATCCCAGCCCATGTTAGCTCTTCAGGTATCGTTTATTTCACTGCAAATCCTCTTTTGTACATTTTTGCTTGACAGAGCTAGTTAATTTAACTTTCGGAAAACATATGTCTACACCACATTAAAAAGGGATTTCTAAGATCCAAGCCCTGAGGGATTTAAACCCATAACCTACTGTATTCTGATCTCATCCTTGTGGCGCTGCTGTAGCTGAGATTGCTTCGGGTCAAACATATACAAACATTAACACTCAATCAGTCACACTTAGAAATGACAGAAATGCTCTCGTGATCATTATTCAGCAATTCAAGTGAACATATTGTTTTTATAACATGATGAATCCAACACGCATAGCTTTAACAGAGGCCTCAAAGTGTTTCGGGGTGTTCTTTGTCAGAATGTGATTTACATCTTATTTCACAACATCTATGTGACTGTTTTCTTTCTAAACAGTGAAATTGTTTCATAACTCATCTCAAAGTTCAACACTCATTGTGTATATACATAGTCTAACTCCTTTCCCTCTTTTTCTCTCTTTCTCAATCTATCTTCCAGAGTTTTCCATGCTGGTGGATGTACTTAATGTTGAGCGTGGTTGTGTAAATCCCGTTTTGGATGATGACATTCTCTCACTTTACCAGTTCAACATTAGCAGTGCAAACACACAACCAACAGATAAAGGTAACACATGGAAACAAAACTCTGTAGTATACACTTTAAAGATTTATAACACTATTCAAACGCACACTGTTTATTAAATTTTGCATTTGTACATCGTGAACTCTTCTTTAATGTGCCTTTCTCATGGTTTGTCTTTCTCTCAGGTCCAACTCTGTTGAATAAGTTGGAAGTGGCTCTTTCTAATGAGAATTTGTCGGTGGAAGTGGTCTCTCTCTGCTTACTCTGTCTGAAAGAAGAGTGGATGAAGTAAATTTGCATTTTGTCTTTAGACTAGAAAGTCTTAAATAGAACTCTTGTAGCATTATGTATGTCTTTACTGTCACTTTCGATCAATTTAACACATCCTTGCTGAAAAGTAATAACTTCTTTTTTTAAAAAATATTTTTGAATGGTAATTAAATGAAAACTATGCTTAATATAAGTACTTTTACATTGTTTCTATAGGGCAAATGGGTGCAAAATAGGACCCAAAACTCTTAAACATTAAGTAACTTTAATTCGAAGCAGTTTGAAAGCAATTATAATGATGTTTTTTAGACTTCAGTTTAAACAAAATATTATGAACTCTTTTATTTTCTATTTCTATTTATTGTACATGAGGTTAGCCATTTTTGTAACACTGTTAAAAATTCGTTACACTAGGAACACTGATAAATAATACATTTTTGGTAGTTAAAATTTAAACAGTTTGTTCTACAATGAATAGAATATAAATGTACAAGTTTGTGTCAAAATGGTCATTTTATTAGCTTTTAAGATATCTAAGGCCGCACAGAATATGCCATTATATTTATTTCAGACAGTTTATAAATCAAGTAGCAGACATAAAGTTAAATATTTTGCCTGTTTCCCGTAATTCTTCTTTTCCTCTTTCTTAATCACGTACTCCCTTCTCCCCAATTTCCTCTTAGACCTGTTTTCCTCTTGTCTGTTTATTGTTTCTGTGCTTCCTCTCACCACACGGTCTTCTTTCTGTTACAGCAAAGTAAAAGTGTTGTTTAAGTTCTCCAAGGTGGACGGCAGAGGTAAAGAGGACACTCAAAAGGTTTTAGCTCTGCTGGGGGCCACGGGGCCTGGGGAAGAGGACAATGTACGTCTTCTTAAGTTTTGGATGACAGGACTCAGCAAGCTCTACAAGAGCCATCTAATGACAGCAGTCAGAGGTGGAGAGAGAACTCTGAGCCAGTGAGAAAGAGAGAGAGAGAAAGGGGACAATGGACTCATTGCTAGAGTTAGATGAAAGGAATGTGTGGGTGCGTGTGTGTGTCAATTACGGGAAAAGGGGGCCAGGCCTGAGAATGTGTTTTTCTGGATGGTACAGAGAGAAAGCAGAAGCTATCATTGTGATTGGAGCCACAAAAACTTTTACTTACACATGTGCATTTAAATGGAATGTTGTTTTACCATCATGCATAGACATGTCCATTTTCTATCTTTTTCGCTATGTGTCTAATAGAGCACATGGTCCACTGCCTTCATGGGAACTAGGCAGAGTATCAGTTGATATGATACTGTTTGAGGCTTGCCTATTGCAATTCATCATCAATTTTTTTCCATCTGACTTTTCTGAGAGAGAATTTGTATTTTATGAGCAATTTTATTTATCTTTATTTGATAACTTATTTTAAATAAATGGCTTTTACTTTAATCTGACACATGCTAAATAAAGACTATGTGCTGCTTGTAAACCAGTGTGTTACCTTTTTTTTTTTTTTCTTTTTTTTTTTATAAGTACTGCAATTTATTACAGCAATGTGGGTATACCAGCTACTGATCAGAATCATCTGGTAGGGAAGAAATAGTTTTTTGACAACATTTTTGAGTGAACTATGCCTGTAATTGCTGCCATGAGAGAGTTTCTGGATTATGTAGAAATCTCCTTAAACCCATTATAGTTTTTACAGCTTGTTTCAATGTACTACAAGACTTAAAGTCATGCAATAAACACTGTGCAAACATGCAAGTCCACCCTAAGCAGCTCTTATGTAAGGAAGTTCTTGTGTTTCAAGGTGGTATGGGTGCTACCTGAAAGGATTAAAGGATCAGGTTATACTAGGGTAATTCCTCCTATGTAAATGTAGCTATCATGAGACCTATCATTTTTAGGCTATATCATGCATATCAACTCTTTTTTGCATTTAAAATTTGTAACTAGTTATCAGTGCAGGTTGTGGTGAGTGGGTGTGAACGTGTGCAGAAGAATCAATATTACCCTGAGGACTGCAAGATATTCCTTCCTTGATTGATGGCAATTGCTGGATCATTGCCAGAATAACTTTTATTCATACAGATAATAATCCAGTTATTTATTCCTGATGGCACATAAAGCTTTGTGTTGGCATAAAGTTCTCTATTTTGCATTTGTGCTGAAACATGAAGGTTTGTTTTTATTAATTCATCATATTGCTACTCCTAATTTGTTTACTCAACTTTTTCAATGCAATTTCAATGCAATGCATTATGCACTAAGAACAATGTATCTTTGATGCAGTCTTGCATGTGACTCTATTTGAACCAACTACCACAAACTGACTGCTTTGTCTATCTAAAATGACAGCATGGTTGATTCTTCTAATTTTATAGGCATCACATGCTTGACAATGACTAATCTGGAATAGTGTAGATTACATAAACATCTGTCTGATGAAATATAACTTCCTTTCATTACAGTCATGAAAACTCACAAGCTTAGTCATCATTCAGCTGATAAACTGGGTTTGAGGGAGCAACAGACATGGAGACTTGAGTGGGGAGGAGGGAAATTAAAAACAGATTGCCAGAGAGCATGACTAAGCCGGGAAAGGCCGTGCATTGAGTACTGATAAAGAGAGGAGAAGAGGGGGAGTGCATGCTGTCTAATGAGGTAAAGGGGTGGGGAGCTTTAAAGAGAGCGGGGTTGAGAGATTGAACTGCCAGGACTTTCACTTTCAGCGAGTAAACTCCCTCCACACTGTTTGCTTCTTCAGAAGTAGCCTACAACAGATCAAATGTCTTGCTCACTTGCATGCCAGCTGGAAATTAAAGCTTCAAAACAAACTGACTGAAAAGGAAGAAGGAAAGTTAGAGGAAAAGAAACAAGAAACTAAAATCTCACAGGAAATAGAGGAATATCTTCTTGTCCATCAGAAGACTGGGAATTTCCAAGTGCCTGACTGGGATTGAGCCAGAGGGTCAGAATGGAGAGCAGCTGTAGGATCCAGGAGAAAGTGCAGCAGTGAGAGGAAGAGGAGACCTTGAAGGCAGCTGGGAAACCCACTGAGACCGAGATTCTTCCACAACCTTTCTGCAGCAATCTGTCGTGCAAAACGACTTGGTTAAGAAGAACATGGGGAATATGGCCCACATTGGCCGGTAGAAGCATGTCACCAACAGGTAACGTGATACGCGTGCAGCGCTGACGAAGGTCCATCAATTGATGCGCGTATTAAATGGTTGTATCAGACAGTGCGTTTGGGGTTTGAGACATTAAGAGAACAAAACGCGTGGGTGTTTTGAAAATGTTAGGGCTTTTAATGCTCTGAACCCACATTGTTTACCTTTGCCTTTCAGTGCTGTTACTTCTATCAATATTGACTGTTCAAGGAAGTGGGTGCGATGATTTTATGAAGACGACGATCAGAAATCTTCAAGACTCTATACACATCGAAGAAACGTCCGGATTCGTGAGTTTCGATGTTTAAGAACTCTGTTTACTAGAAAGTTCGCGATCGCATTTATCTGCCCCGTGTCATTTTTGTACTGACCTTATTATTGTTGATTTGTGGTTTTGGTAACGTGTGAGAAGCCCGTGCATCTTAAATAAATAGTTCGTCTTTATTAAAGGCTTTAAAATTTGACATTTTAATATATATCTATTGCAGCCACAAGTGTTTCCAAAGAACTACGTCGTGTCTCACTATTTCAACGACAGCGCGCTGTGCAATGAGCCGGTAAGAATCAGTTCAATCGGTCAGTGGTGTGATGCTCTTTTTTATGATTCAAGTAAGTTATTCAAAAATACATATAGCCTAGGCCTATGTGAAGGTGTTTTGGGTTTCTGGATTAAATGGGATTTTGATATTTTATGGGGCCTACTATCAGAAGTCAATAAATAAATAAATACAATTCTTGAAGAAAGAAATGTTGAAATATGTAGCATTGAATTTTTTTCTTAAAATAAATAAATAAATAAAATCGTTATATTGTTTTAAATTGTTTGTAATATTGGAAGCAAAACACATTTGTCTGCAAAACAAAAGTCAGCCTGTAACCAACATACAGATTTTGGACCCCTTTAGATAATTTTTATTTTTAAATAAAACACATTTAACTGTAAGAAATCTGATAATCACGACTCTAATGTTTGACAGTAATGATTTTATTGTACACACTCTTTTGAATTCATGGTACAAAGAAAGTTTAACTATTCTGTGGTTGGAACGGATGGTTACACCAAATTATATTTTTAACCATTTTCAGTCATGATATGTTGAATATGGCACAAACATTTTTCCCAGACGAAAGCAACAAGAATAAGTAGATTGCATTTCTTAGAGCTTGTAATTACCTATAATTGAACATGTAATTAACCTAGATTTTCTTCTGTTTTATCATCTCAGCCATCCTTATTTGTCACTGACCCAAATATAAAATGTTTAGCAGCTAATTTTGCTCCTAGTAGCTAAACTTAGAACACACCTCTCTCTCTCTCTCTCTCTCTCTCTCTCTCTCTCTCTCTCTGTGTGTGTGTTTAGTGCTGTGTGTTCAGTGCTGCTGCGTTCCTGTCTAATTCCTGGATTCAGCTCCTCCAGCATCTCAGTAGAGTTCACCTCAAATACAGGTTCATCAGCGAGCTGATTCTCACACTGGACAACATAGCAAAAGAGGTATATTGTCATACACTCTCAGAAAAAAAGCTGTGTTGGTGGTAGCCTTTCAAAAGTTACACTTAAAGGTACATATCAGTACCTAAAGTGTACATCTTAGTACCTAAATGATACATATTTGTTCCTTTTGAAAAAATACAACCCCAGTGACAGCTTTTGTATCTTTTTTTCTAAGAGTATAAAATATTTGCTTTATACACACTTTTAAATACACTTTGTTCTTACCATACTTCTTGCCACTGTACTGTTTTTCCAAATGTTGTATCAACATGTCTTTCATTCTTGATTGTAGGTTTGATAGATTGTAGATCTCTTGTGGTTAGTGTTTTTTCTATATTTTTGTAAACAGAAAATTCCAGATCGTCCAGATATCTCTGCTTTTCCATCTGTTCAGTCATCGCCTGAAGGTCTTCTCTCATTCACTTCCTCCCTCTTCACACGATGGCTCAATCTGGATTGTGCTTTTAAAGAGCATCACTGCATCTTCCCCACACCTAGTGAAGAGGATCAAGAAAATTTGCCATCAGAGGAGGAAGAGAATGTGGAGAACCATGAACCTGTGGATGAGCAGCAGCCTGTGATAGAAGGAGAGACAGGTAAAAGGCAGTTCGACCAGGATCCGACTAATGGCTATAGTGAGTCACTTTTCCCAGGTTTCTCTCACTGGATTTTTTCTTTTCTATGGATAACATCAAGTCTGATCTGGTGAAAGTTGAGAAATCTGTTTTAAATATGCCACAAAACTTGGCCAAAAAGAGGCTTCGCTTTGAAAGGACAGCTACTGTAATTCACTGTTGTTTTATACTGATTAGCATTTGTATGAGATTTTAGAGAAGTTGCTCTTTGGATATGCCTCATGATTTCTAGATGCATGTTGGAGAAAAGGGATGTTTTGGAAACAGACATATGGCCAATGTTCTCTTTCATGTACATGTATGATGATTTTTCTGCATCATGTCTTTGCACTGATTGTTTCTATCACTTATCCAGTTTTCTGTTATCTTATACAGTGAATTATGTCTCATCCATGATAATACAGGTTAAACCTGTCGACTGAATGTTTTAACATTGAATGTAGTGAAAAAGTAAAGAATACATGAAGCCAAAAGTCTCCACTTATCGCTCGGTGTTCAAGAGGAAAAAAAACTACACTCATGTACTACAGTAAATCCAAGCCATATTAAATAATACTGTGGCATAGGAACCAGCTTAAGCAAGCTACTTTCTGAAAAAGACATTTGCAAAGGGTTACATAAGTCATGTTTACAAGTATTGTTGTCTTGCCTTTAGAGAAGGTTACTACAAGCAATGTTTTACTCAAATGAATTTAACAATCTGTCTGTTTTTGGTATACATGTGTTGTCTGTTTTTAAGTGTAGATTTTTATATATAAATAAAATCTTGAATTCAATTCAGTGTTTCCATGAATTGACTATACTCTTTTGTTTGTCAGAGTGTGTGTATGAGGACTTTCTCTAGTATCCAGCTGGATGGAGAGACTTGCAGATGATGGCACAAACAACAGTCCACCACAGAGATCTTTTGTTCACACAATTTTGCTGCTCTACCACAATATAGCCTACAGCTGGTGGCTGGCACATCTTGAAAACACATAAAACACAATTACCCAGTCAACATGCTACATATTGTTGATGGATATTGTTCATAATGATGCAGGATTTTACCCTGTTAAATGTCAGAAATGGGTTTGTTTGGATTAGCACAACTGAGCCAAACCACATGCAAACTAGCACAGGCCAACCCTGTTGGAGAAAAAAAATCAGCTTAAACCAGCCTAAACTGGTTTGCTGGTCCATTTGTCTCGTTTTTGAGGGGGTTTGGCCAGTTTTCAGTTGGTCAGACTGGTAAGCTAAACCAGCTGCAAACCTTGGTCTGGTTGGAAAACCTTCCTAAACCAAAATGGTTGGCTATTAGTATCACTTCACAGTAAGGTCCTGCTAGGTAATGTTGCATTAACCAACACTAACTAACAATGAGCAAATGAGCTTCTGTTAAAATATTTATTAATCTTTATTAAAGTTAATTAATAACAACAACTGTTGTTAATTCGTTAGCTCAGGTCCATTAAATATTAACAGATACAGCTTTGATTTTAATGTTAGTAAATGCTGCAACTTAACATGAATTAAGATTAATAAATGCTTTAGAAGTATTGTTAGTTCATGTTAACTAATGTATCCATCGTAAAGTCAAGACCGTCAAGTCAGGACCGTCAAGATTATATCTCAGCCAAAAAATCATGCCCAGATTTTTACAGTCTGAGACATGAAAAGTGAGAAGGATTTCTGGAAAACATCTCTTTGGGACAACAATTTCTCGCTAGCCCAGCGACTTGAGTGCTGTTCAACTCTACAGGGCTCAGCGTGCGCTTTAAACCACGTGACCTGGAGCGGAAATCCTCCGCTCTCTCAAAATGTCCGCGACCGGTGAAGACACGTTGCCTCAGGAGGACGATGAGTTTGAGGACATGGAGGCAAGTGGAAGCGACGAGGATGATATGGAAGGAGAAGGACAGAACGAGGATGGAGAGGGGAAAGTCTATGTCCCCGGCCTGCAGCCGCTCCAGCCGGGAGAAGAGCTGGAGATGGACCGCTCCGCTTACCGCATATACCACGAGTGCCAGACCGGTCAGTGTGCTCAGCATCATGCCTGATCACTAAACATAAACATGCACGGTCGATATACGCTTAGCTGTGGTTTGCTTATGTTTGTAAGGGGTAGCATAGGTCGACCAACAAAATAAAGTACCATGTCAATAACATGTTTTTTGGATATGTGTTAGTATAATCATGGTGTTTGTATCTGTATACAAGTAAGTATACTGTTAAGTACTGTATCTATGAGCATGCAGCATATCAAAATACCATGCGATACCATGGTACTGCCAAAAAATTTATATATATATTTGTTAAGAAATGTCTGGTTATGTCACCCAAAATGTATTTCATGTGTGTATTATCACCGAAAATTAAAATGTCAGGATAGGTTACAGTATTGAGAAATGATAAATCGTTTAATTGTCCGGCAAATAATGTCACAATATCTTAGTGATCCTCAATATAGGCTGCATATTTGCAGTGAAAAAAAAATAAATAAAAAAAAAGACAATAATAACATTATTATTATTATTATCGGAATCAGAATGAGCTTTATTGGCCAAGTATGTTTACACATACGAGGAATTTGTTGTAGTGACAGAAGCTCTACAGTGCAACAGAAAGACAGCAACAGGACAGGACACAGATAATAAAAGAATAATATACAAATATCCAAACAGGCAATGTACAAAACAGCAAAAACACAATATATAATATAGACAATTATGTATGTACAGGTCAAGTATGTGCAAATTTGAAATGAGAAATAAAATAAGTGAGTGTGGTGAATGGATAATGTATAATAGTTGTGTGTTCCGCGTTTATTGTCGAGTGTTCATGAGATGGATTGCCTGAGGGAAGAAACTGTTCTTGTGTCTGGTCGTTCTGGTGCTCAGAGCTCTGTAGCGTCGACCAGACGGTAACAGTTCAAAGAGGGAGTGTGCTGGATGTGAGGGGTCCAGAGTGATTTTACCAGCCCTTTTGCTCACTCAATAATAATAATAATAATAATAATATTATTGCCAATTATTAATATTATGTGTTGTTGCATTTTTTAAGGGCAGTTTTACAATTCTCTTTACAGTAATTTTGACATTTTACTTTTTCGGTTATTTTAATGATGATTCTCATTGCTGTAATACAGTTGTACAATAAAAATGTTGCAAAGTATAATAACAGTAATGATAAGCAATAAACATAAAAGGCAGTAAAACAAACAGTATTGTCACGAATAGTATTTTCTTTTTCACAAAATAATGAGCATTAATTGTTGTGCTCAATAAAAATGTAACAATAAATACATACATGCATAGATACATACTAAAATAAAATTTGTCCCAAACTAAGATTAAGAAGTTCTTCATCCAGCGTATTATTCTTTGTGCACAGTTTTCTTTTTTTTTTTTAATTCAGTTTTTTTAAATTAGTGCAATATGGCCAGGATGTTTTTTAAAGGTTTGTTTTTGGCATTTTTGCCTTTATTATGACAGGACAGGTCAGAAGTGGGAGAGAGATAGCGGGGTGTGACCGGGAAAGGTCCTTGAGGCGGTATTCGAACTCGGGACACCCATGGCGCAGCGGCGCTGTATGTCGGCGCTGCCCACAAGGCTATTGGTGGCGATGGCCAGGATGTATTTTTAACAGGAAAATGTCATGAAATGTCTTTAATTTTAATCATAACAGAAAAACTTGAATGTCAATAACCAGATGTTTCTGTTCCGATACCTGCTATCTTCTGAAATTGATTTATAATAAGAAAACTTGTCTTTCCCCTGCAGGTGCCCCATGTCTGAGTTTTGATGTGGTGCGTGATGGTGAAGGAGAAGGGCGGGAGCAGTTTCCTCTCTCTATGATTCTGTGTGCTGGTACACAGGCTGACACCGCCTTAAGCAACAGGTAAAGTGATATGAATGCTGTCAGAGCTTGCTACATTTGTTGTTCTGCAACAAACACCTAATATTTTTATTATGCTTGGCTTCCAAAGATGATGACATTTTCATCTCTGTCCAGGCTTATTGTCATGCGCATGCACAATCTTCATGAAACTGACAAAGATAAAAATGAAAATGAAAGCAGTGATGAAGAAAGTGATGAAGATGAGGAGGACGAGGACAAGAAACCACAGTTGGAGCTGGCCATGATGCCACATTATGGTGGGATCAACAGAGTCCGAGTAAGCCTAGTTACTTTCATATTTACTCTTATTAATGTTTTCATAATTCTGGAGAATTAAAGTTACAGCTTTTCCTGTCCAACCAGTTTAATTTTCCCACTCATCATCTAAAGTTATGATCTTTTTACTTTAATAGGTGACCCAGCAAGGGGAACAGACATTTGCTGCGCTCTGGTCAGAGAAAGGACAGGTGGAGATTTTTGACATCCGACCTCAGCTTGAGGCGGTGCACAGTTCGGCAGCGATGTCGGCCTTCATCAAGCAGCAGAAGGAAGCCACGCCTCTTTTCAGTTTTTCTGGTCACATGTCAGAAGGATTTGCCATTGATTGGTCACCCAAGGTACCAGGTGTGTAATTTGGATTGTAATATTATATCCACCTTATTTTTCAAAGCGAAAGTAAGCTAGTTACTGTGAAAGTTCTTAAAGGGATAGTTCACCCAAAAATGAAAATTGTCATCATTTACTCACCCTCAAGTAGTTCCAAACCTGTATGAGTTTCTTTTTTCTGCCGAACACAAAGGAAGATATTTTGAAGAAAGTTTGTAACCAGGCTGTTTTGGGGCACCATTGACTTCCATAGTAGGGAAAAAAAAATACTATTCAAGTCAATGGTGCCCCAGAACTGCTCTGTTTCCCACATTCTTCAGAATATCTTCCTCTGTGTTCAGCAGAACAAAGACATTCATACAGGTTTGGA
>JAFVLL020031200.1:0-15460 GCA_021397915.2 Tor tambroides
TTATGCAGCAGGACAATGATCCCAAACACACCAGCAAGTCCACCTCTGAATGGCTCAAGAAAAACAAAATTAAGGTTTTGGAGTGGCCAAGTCAACGTCCAGACTTAAATCCAATTGAGATGCTGTGGCATGACCTTAAACAGTCCATTCATGCTTGACAACCCTCCAATGTGGCTGAATTAAAACAATTCTGCAAAGAAGAGTGGGCCAAAATTCCTCCACAGCGATCTGAAAGACTCATTGCCAGTTATCACAAATGCTTGATTGCAGTTGTTGCTGCAAAGTGTGGCACAACCAGTTATTAGATTTAGGGGTGTGTTCAGTAATAACACTTTAAGTTCGGTAATAAGTTAAGTAATAAGTTGGGTAATAAGTTAACTTGTTTTAGATTACTTTTAATTACTTTTTCACGTAGGGCCAGGCAGATTTGGACAGCTTTTTTCCCTTAATAAATGAAATCATTATTTCAAAACTGCATTTTGTATTTACTCGGGTTATCTTTGTGTAATATTAAAATTTGTTTGATGATCTGAATCATTCAAGTGTGACAAATATGCCAAAAATAAAAAACCAGGAAGGGGGCAAAACCTTTTTCACACCACTGTAAGCACATTACAAAATGAGTAAAATATTAATAATTAGTATGAGTCATTCTAACTTAGACCAGTCAGTAACTACTCAGAGCACCCTAGCAACTACATAGCAATGCCTTGGCAACCATTCAGAGTTTAGCATTTTCCTCGCATTCCTGAAAATCTAGTTTCTGTCGTGTGTTAAATGTTCAAGTATTTCTCGAGCTGCTCTCATCATTCATCCTGCCGGCTTTTTCTTCATTGTCTCTATCTTTTGCTCTTACTATGATGTCTAACAGCCGCAGGGACTTTGAAATCTGTGGTACAGCTGTGCTTTAATTAGAAACCTCATCATTTATTAGTCAAAGAGAAGCACTGTGGAGTTTTCTGACATTTGTGAAAGCCAACCTAGATTGCTATGGACGCTTTCTCGTTTTAATTACAATGTGCTTCAATTATAGTGTGCTTTTTCGAGTTTTGATTGCTTTACCTGTCTTGAAATAAACCCTCAAATTACGTGCTGTAGCACTGCAGGCATCTCTCGCTGTATCCTCATCTTGCATTACTATAAAACATGCAACAAATGTATAGTAATGCCTTTTACCCCTGTTAAATGTACAAGGCAAACAGTGAGACGTTTTTAAGTCATTCTGAGGTCAGATGTGTGGTGGATAATGCTGAATGACGATGACATGCACATTGTGGCCTAAAGGATGACTGATTCACATTATAGCACATGAGCCTGACCCATACAGGGGTATCAGTCTGCCCCTTAATTATTTCAAGCCATGGATGGTTAACCATCCCACCCTAGACATTAAAGACACAGGACAGAAAAAAAATACACAAGTGCAGGTGTGAATGCTCAGCCAGTACATTAGTGTACTGTTGCACATACTGTACTTAACATGCATCTTTGCATTACAAAATGCATGCAGATGACCGCGCTGTTAAACTGGATGTGTTTTTATTCAAGTGGGTGCTATTAACCTGTCGACTGTACTTTAGTATACTTTGGAGTATAGCAGGAGAATTCGGTCTTTTTTTATATGAAAAAATACATTTTTCAGAAAATAATATATTTCATTTTACAAATGCAATTTATAACTGATTCTTTTATGATTTTCCAAAAGCTGTTTTAATGTGACCTTTAAGTAATAATAATAATAATAATAATAATAATAATAATGACACTTTACAATAAAGTCTCATTTGTTCATGAAATGACAAGGAACAATATATTTTTACAGTATTTATTATCATTTGTTATTATTAACATTCATGTTAGTTTACTAATGTTAACAGATACAAATTTTGACCTTAAATTTGCTTTAGTTACTGTTGAGATTTACATTAACTATGATTAATAAATGCTATAGAATTATTGTTCATAAAATCGTATTTTTAAGCAATTAAATAATAAATTTTTTTAATACATTACCCCCTCCATGTTATTTTAGAATAATTGAGATACAATTATAGTTTTTATTAATATTTTTAATCAAATCAGTTTGTTTTTTTGTCATTTTAAGTTAATTTTGTTGTGTATTTTTATTTTTTGTAATATATATATATATATATATATATATATTTAGATATTATTTTTTTCAGATAACATTTATTTCGAGTGACTTAAAAAAATAGTTTTAACTCTTGGTTAGGGTTAGGGTTAGGTTAGGGTTAATGCCTAGTTGCATTATGAAATACGATTTGACACATTTCATATAATGTATGAGACTGAGTTTGTAAAGAAATAACTATTTTCATTCACTTACTAGCGTAGAGTATATTTTGGTCTTTAGACCCCTTCTTGGCCTTTCTGTTTTGAGATATGATGGTGGTCATTTGCGGTAGTATTACTCTTGATGGCTAAATATATAGTATGACAGCCTTGAATGAATTAGAGAAGGTTCAGAGATTGAGCAGGCGTGTGATATTACGGGATGTATACTATATACATGCGACACGTAACCCGCAGACCAACCGCTGTCGTATGCTGTGTATGGTTGACCTCCAGACCCTCACGCCTCTGCAGATTAGCAGCATTTGGAGAACATGAGATTTTTGGCCCTCTGGGAAATAGGATTCATGTAGACACAGCAGACCTGAAAGCCTGTTGTTGTTTGATGAATGAGTTACCCAGGAAAATAACCACTCCAGCAGCTAAAGTTAATGAGAAATATGTTGCACTGCTAGCACAGAGTGGAGCTGGAAACGGGCTTCTTTAAAACATTAAACACGCTCGCCGCACAACGCTCTAATAATATATGTAATAGAAATCCTCTCAGCGCCTCGTCCAAATGTGATATCGCATCGTGATGAGACTGCATTTAGTGACCAGAATAGATTAAATTAGTGTTTACAAACAAATGCTGAGCGGCGACACTTCTGGGTGCTTCAGGACCCCGACTGTCTTAGATTAGTGCTTTATACGAATTGAGCTCTAAATGACTAAAAAAATGGCTTGACTTGTGGAAATAGGGTTGACTTTAGGAGTCAAGGTTTTGTTGGTTTGCCCCTGCTGGTAGATGCCATAACTACAGTATTATGTGGGGAAAATATAGGCCATTTAAAAGTATTTTTAGCAAGCAACATAATCTACCATTCAAAAATTTGGTGTCTGTATGATTTTTTTGAATGTTTTATTATCATTAAGGCTTCATTTATTTGATTAAAAATACAGTAAAAAAGTAAAATTGTGAAATATTTTTACAATTTAAAACAACTGTTTTCTGTTTCAATGCATTTTTAAAAAGCAATTTATTCCTGTGATCAAAGCTGAATTTTCAGCATCATTACTCCAGTCTTCAGTGTCACATGATCCTTCAGAAATCATTCTAATATGCCGATTTGCTGCTCAAGATACATTTATTATTATTATCAGTGTTGAAACTACTTTTTTAGAAATTAAAACAACCCCCAGCATTTATTTTATTTATTATTATTTATATTACATTATAAATATTTTACTGTCACTTTTGTCAGTTTAATGCATCCTTGCTGAATTGTTGAGCCCAAACTTTTGACAGTACTGTATAAATTGCAGATTTTTTTCATCATGTTATAGTAAATATTTTGCCAGGTTTTTTGAGGACCCAAATAGCATGAAATACACAATTAATAAATTAATACATTGTTTTAAAGTTGTGATTCAGTTAAAGAAAAATCATTCTGTGTGCATGGAATTAAGTGCAAATTAAGTTATTTTGAATGTAGTAACTCGCTTGTACAATGAAAGCCAGTTGTCATTAAGACAAGATAAATATAAAATATGTGAAATATAAATATGTGATCAAATGTTTATCTAAGTTAGAAAGACTCATATTGCATATCAGTTATTTTTTATTTTATATGCATCATTTATAAGACTTAAAAAGCATTCCATTATAAATGCAAGGATGTGTTCAATAACCTGTTACAAGTTAGACAAATTCAAATACTGACTAAAGTTAAAACCTACATATATCCACTCTTTCAAAAAAAGTAACATTTTATGTACACACACACACACACACACACACACACACACACACACACACACAAATGTTTGTTTTTGTGAAAAGTGGGGACATCCCATAGGCATAGGCGTAATGGTTTTTATACTGTACAAACCATATGTGCTATTGCCCTACACCTAAACCTACCCCTTACAGGAAACTGTGCATTTTTATTTCGCCAAAAAAAAAACCCTCACTCTGTATGATTTATAAGCATTTTGAAAAGTGGGGACATGGGGCAATGTCCTCATAAGTCACCTTCTCCTTGTAATACCTATGTCATACCCATGTCATTATACAAATTTATGTCCTCATTTGTCACAAAAACACGTGCGCACACACACACACACAAACACACATACATACATACGCATGTACAGATCATTAGACCCATAATTTGTCCGGTTTATAGTTTGTTTAGTGCAATCTTTGTGGTAGCTTGTAGCAGCTACAAAAAAAGTCTATGTAAGTACACACTGGCGTTTTTCTAAGAAATATTTCATTACAGTAAAAAGACAATTGAGGCGAACCCCAGGCATGCAGAGAGCAAGATGACACACATCATAACAATTACGCCCAAGAGCAAAGAGAGGGGAACCATCTTTCCTCTTAAAGCTTAGTGCAGAGCCCCTGCTGGAGGGAAGATCTCTGCTCGGCCAGTAAAACAGGCTATAAGGAGGCACAAAGTGTAAATAATTGCAAGCTCAGGTAACCCCATTCATTCTGAAAGCAGGTGAAATAGAATAGGACGACTGCTGTGAGACAACATTATGGTTTGTATCAGCTTGATGTATCACCATCCTTTATATAAATGGTACAAGAACATGGCACAGTCACGGCCAAAGTCCTCACGTTTGTTTTCTCCTTATAACCACGCAGTTAAAAACAACATGAATTACACTTTTTAGGGGAAATTTAATAACAAAAATGCTATATTTTTGCATATTTTGAAGAAAATGTAATGCTGGGTATTGTAGATTTTTGGCAAGGTGTTGCTATATAGTTGCTAAGGTATTTTGACTGGTCTTTAATGTGTTGCTATCTCATTGGTAGTGTGTTCTGGGTGGTTGCTATGTGGTAAGGCTGCTTACTAGGTCAATTTTAAATAGCTCTCAAACTTTGGTTGCTAAGGTGTTGCTATGCAGTTAGTAAGGTGTTTTGAGTGGTCTTTACTGTCACTGGTAAGTTGTTCTATGTTGCTAAGGTATTACTATGCGGTTACTAAGGTGTTTTGAGTGGTATTCACTGTGTTATTATGTCAATGGTAAGGTGTTCTGTGTTGTTGCTAGGTGATAGGATTCCTTACTGGTCCTGTTTAAAGTATCATTCAAATTTTGTGGTTTCTAGGCTATTTCAAGTGGTTGCTATGGTGTTGCAAATGTGTTTTATTGGTCTTTATTGTGTTATGTTGGTGATAGGGTTTTCTGGGTCATTGCTAGGTAATTAGATTGCTTACTGGTCTAATTTTAAATATCATTCAAATTTTGTGGTTTCTATGCTATTCTGAGTCGTTAATAGGGTGTTGCTAAGGTGTTTTGAGTGGTTTTTCATGTGTTATGTCACTGGTAAGGTGTTCTGGGTGGTTGCTAGGTTATAAGATTGCTTACTGGTCCAATTTAAAAAAGCACTCAAGCTTTGTAGTTTCTAGGCTATTCTGAGTGGCTACTAGGGTTTTGCTAATGTGTTTTGAAGGGCCTTTACTGTGTTATGTCGCTGGTAGGGTCTTGTGAATGGTTGCTAGGTGATTATATTGCTTACTGGTCTAATTTTTAATATCACTCAGACTTTGTGGGTACTAGGCTGTTCTAAGTGGTTGCTAAGGTGTTGCTAGGGTTGCCAAGTCGAAAGAGCCCATGCTGGTTAGTAGATAGCCTTTTTGGCTAATTCTGGCACATATACAGCCATGTTTAGCTATTTATGTTCATTGCTCCTGTAAACAAATAAACTAAGTTGTCGCTAGGGTGTTGCTAAAGTGTTTTGAGTGGTCTTTATTGTGTTATATCGCTGGCTGAGTCTTCTGAATGGTTGCTATGAGATAAGATTGATTGTCCAATTTGGTTCCTAAGCTACTCTGAATGGTTGCTAAGGTGTTGCTAGGGATGCCCAAGTCAAAAGAGCCCATACTGGTTACTAGGTATGGCTCGGGTCCCTCTTTCAAAATAGGATTATTTTATGTGTTTCATCATTTTCCAAGCAAAAATTCAGTATTTGCTGTTAGGGGATTGTGCACGAACTAAGTCTAGCTGTAAGTAATAGTAAGACTGGCCTTAATAAACAGCACTAATAACATCAACAGCTTTACATTCAGAGCTTTGTTGCACCCATCGCCCAGCAGGAGACTTCAGATAATTATCACGTTGCTTAGGCCATGACCACAATTCATCCCGCTTTCTCCAGCATCTCCTCCGTTGCTCTTACCACGAGCCTGTAGGGAAGCTTGAGATGTGCAGTGCAGCTAAGCCCTAATTAGAAAACCTCATCATTTAAGCGTCAAAGAGAAGTTATTGTGCCTAGTTTAACTTCTAGGCAGAGATGCTCTGTCTTGTTGTTTGTTTTGCTAAAGCAGGACCCAATAAGATCTTCCAGAATAGCTGCAAGCACCGAAGGCTGGCTCGGATCAACCGGACGGGCAAAATTACAGTGCATGTAGCCCAACCTCTGCGTGCCTAACTCGCCACTAAATGAGGGACTTGATCTTCTCAGACAAGGAAATGACCGCGGCTCAGCTGGCGGTCTCAAGAACTGCTTAGAGAAGGCAACCGGGCACAAATTGTCCAAGAAATACATTCTGAATTTTTATGAGGTGGCATAGGCTATCTTGGCTCAGGGCTCACGCGAATCCTGCATTCTCTATCTGCGCTTTGCAGTTGTGCGGTAGACGATGGTGCGCCGCGTTGGATTGTCAGTCTCTTTAATGTCGAAACCTTATCCGGTTGACTCTGGGCCATCTCTGGGATTTGATTTCTTCGGGGCTTTGATGCAGCTTTTATTGCCAGTATAGAATGCCTCCCTCTAGCTCACCGAGAGCCGTGGAGTTTCATAATGAAGATGTTAGCGGTTGGATTTTGCAGAAATTTGCATGGAAACATGCCGAGATCAATGCAGCGTTGCCTGCAGCATGTTGAAATTCAGCTGCTGAGTTTGACTGTGTTAAACTTCCTGGAAATGCCTCTGAGGGATGGAGGTTTATGCCCAAAACTAACTAACATCACTGAATGGTTTATACATGAGTACATATGGGCTCATGCATACACACTTTTAGATGCATACGTAGCTATGTTTGGAATATAACTCTTAGCTGCTACTTGACAATTGCATATCTTGTTTAGGCTCCATATATTCTGTGCACAGTATGCAAATTGTCAGTAAGACTCACATCAACTAAAACATGAATATACGTATATATATGATATATATACTGTGTGTGTGTGTGTGTGTATGTATTATTAGGTGGTAAATAAAACTAATAATAATAAAGCTAATAATACGTACACAAAAGTACACAAAATTAGGTCATAAATAGATTATTGGAGTATGTTTTACAAGAAAATACAGTTTTTTATATTTCAGAATTTCACGTTAAATTCATTGTGTTTCTTTCCATTTTCCATTTCATTGTGAATTTTTCCCCCATATTTTTCTGACACTTTATTTAACCAAACTTATGAAAATTAAGGCTTTTCATTATTTAAACCCCAAAATTACTGTATATTTAATTTCATGATGATAACTAGACGTCAATCGCATGCATTATGAAGTCGTGTGACATTTTTGAAGTTTAAGTGCAACTTTTAAAATATTTCCCACAATGTTTTTCTGCCACATTATTTGATCAAGCGGCTGAAAGTTCAGGCATTATTTTAACAGAAAATTGAATTTAAAATCCAAAATTATTGTATATTTATTATCATGATTATAACTGCATGTCACTCGCATGCATTATGATGAAGTCATGTGACGTTTTCGAAGTTTATATGCAACTTTTTAAAATATTTTTTCCGCTGTATTTTCTGAAACATTTGATCAAACTACTGAATGTTAAGCCACTTCTTTCAGAAAATTGAATTTAAAATCTAAAGTTATTGTATATAACTTGTGATAAATGAATAACACTCCCATGCATTTTGATGATGTGACATATCACACAAGTCATGTGACATATTTGAAGTTTATGTGCAACTTTTAAAAGCAATTTTTCCCATATTTTCCTGACACATCATTTGATTAACTGCTGAAAGTAATGGCATTTTTAAATTTTTTAAAAATTTAAATTTAAATTTATTTGATCAAACCTCTGTTAAAGTTAAAGCATTTCATTCAGAAAATCTAATTTAAAATCCAAAATTGTTGTATATTTATTTTCATAACTGGACCCCACTCACATGCATCAGTAATGTGGCATTTTTGAAGTTTATATGCAATTTTTACCATATTTTTCTGACACATTATTTGGTCAAACTGCTGAATGTTAAGGCATTTTTTAAATTGAAAATCCAAACTTATTGCATATTTATTTTCATGATGATAACTAGATTTCACTTACATGCATTATGATGAAGTCACCTGGCATTTTTGACGTTTATGTGCAACTTTATAAAAATGCAGATGTAAATGTACATACTGTATACATTTGTGTGAAATAATAACTTGGCTCACTCCGTAACGCTGCAGGCTGCAACTTGTACTTGAAACTCCCATGTGTGAACTGTCAGGTCTGTTGCATTCGTCTATTAAATTACATAAGGATGAACTCATGTTTTCATTTTTTTGAGCTGTAGGCTCTTATTCACTCTGCTCACACTCATTTTTGGGTAAGTTGTTGACCTTTTAAAGGTCAGCATCGCTGCGTGTCATTGGGCTCTTTTGAAACTAGAGAAGAATGAACTAAGACTAAGCAAACAAGCTTATTTAATAAGAAATATTCTCCATCAGCCACGGTTTCATGGAAAAGCTACATGATTGAGGCAGACAAAATAACATTTTTTTTTAATGATTAATGAGTCTTACAAACACATTTCCTCCCAAAATCAAAACAAGAAATTTTATATTGCATTAAAATGTGGTATGATTCAAGGACTATTAAATTTGGTTTTTTGGGGTTGTTGCATTAATCACATAACAGTTAAACACAATTTCTACCCAAAATGTCACATGAAAGTGCCCTGTTTTTTTTTTTTTTTGTACTTTTAATAGCGATTCTCAGTATTTTCTTTCTTCTCTGTCTCTTACATCTTGATCTTTGACAGCATTTTACAACACTTTCATTACAGAATTGAGAATGACATTTTTGGTAAATGTGCTTAAAGGGGTCATCGGAGGCCCTTTTTGCTCAAGTTGATATGATTCTTTAGGGTCTTAATTAAAAGTCTATAACATACTTTGGTTAAAATTTCTCAAAAGTAGTGTAAAAACACCTTTTTAAACCTGTCAAAATCAGCTCTGTTTTTAGTAAGCTATTATAGTCCATGTTACTTTAAATGCTAATGAGCTCTGCTGACCCCGCCCCTCTCTTCCGTGGGGTGACGAGCTGTACTGTTTGCTTCGGCCACGAAACTGGATAACTAGCACATTATTAGGAAAGGCGATTTGCAAAGATTCATAAAAAACCCTTATACTCACTTCTTCCATAGGTGAGGCTGGATCACGAATGATTCGTGTGAACATAGACGCATTTAGGCAGATTGGGGATTGGCGCATTCACTTCAAAGCGAAAGTACGTTGACGTTAATCCTCTGCGTCTTCAGCGGCTCAGATGTAGGGAGTAAATGATGACTGCTATATTCATTATTACATCCAATAATTAAACACTTCAGTTGCTTAATCGGAGACATCTTGTCTTCCCCTGCACCGGAGTCAACACAATGGTAGACTGATGACAGCTCACTCAGGGCGGGTCTAAGGTAAGACGGCCTTGTCAATCAACTATTGTGGGAGGGGCCTGTACAGAACTACGTCATTCTGACAGGAATCTCAGAACAGACTGATTTGAGAAAGAGGATTTTAAAACAGGGATTAAAAAAAAAAAAAAACACTGGTTGGATTTTTATCATTATAGGATGGATGTGTACACACACTTCCAGCACACATTTATGTTCAAACAACTTGAAAAGTGAATTTTGCATCCGATGACCCCTTTAACAGTAATTAAAATAATGTCACAATGCAAGAAATCTGAAATCTTGATTTTCTTTAAGAAAAAATATAATTTCCTATTTCCTTACGATTTCCTTATGATTCCTTATTTGGGGTAAAATATGATTCAGAAATGCTCTTGACAGGTTTTGTGTTTCATCCTTGTTCTAACCAATTAATTTCATTTTTTTGACTGGTGGGAGTCAAAATCAGTGAGCCACTTTGCTTAAAAATTCATCATTCTCCCTGAAGCGTCCTCACGTCATTCTCATTCAAGACTCAGACATATTGGACAGAAATTTCAATTGCTGTTGAAACTATAACTCACTCAGTGGGGAGTGTGTTCTTCTGTGGAGGAACACGGGTCTTGGAGGAAAGGTCGACAAAAGGCAGAGTGTGTAAGAGAAACGATGCCTGCGGACTCTAAACGTCGCTTTGTGTGTGCTTCATTGTTCCATTGAGCAGTGTTGTAATAAATCAATGTCGAATGCAGCCTCCTGAGCGCTCCATAATATAGAAGATGTCTGACAAAGCGTTTGTATGTGTCTCTGTCTGTCTGTGTGTGTGTGTGTGTGTGTGTGTGTGTGTGTGTGTGTGTGTGATTTACTGTACAGTAGGAAAAGGAAATTCTGCAGGCTGGAGCTTCAGGAGGCTTTTGTATTGGAATCTGGCAGGGACTCTGGCTGGATAAGTATCCTGTAGGTAACAAAATGTTCAGCCATTTGTACTGTATATACTGTTAGAGAAATCTTTTTTTTAATCACCTTTTATATAGTTCTAATCATATAATATAATATAATCATACCATTAAATGTAGTATATATATGTTTAGAACTTTATATACACAACTGTTATAAAGTATGGGGTCAGTAAGATTCATTTTAATTGTATTATATGTATCATATTTTTATTTTTTGTATTTAATTGATAGATAGATAGACAGATAGATAGATAGATAGATAGATAGATAGATAGATGTTTTTCTGCTCTCTTCTGACTTTTATATTTCTATTCATCAATGTTTCCAATTAAAATATTCAGAATATATTAAGCAGCACAAACTGTTTTCAATATTGATAATAATAAGAAATGTTTTTTTTGAGGAGAAAATCAGCATATTAGAATGATTTTTGAAAGATCATGTGACACTGAAGACTGTTTTGAATTGTAAAAATCATTCACAATATTACTGTTTTTTACTGTACTTTTGAACATATAAATGGAGCATTGGTGAGACTTCTTTTTTTTAAGAATGTTAAACAATCTTACTGACCCCAAACTTTTGAACAGTAATGTATATTAACAAAATTGATATAATATCGATACTTACGTAAATGAACAATGTTGCTATAATGCGACATGTTTACATTTTAACGTAGGACGTCAAACCTCCCAAAATAACTTTTTGTGCCATTTAATAATTTTCATTGAAATACACCAATATAACAATCCATAACAATAAAATCAATATTTAACAGCATAAAAAATGTTTTTCTATTATACAAAATGCTGTAAAATTGTGAGTGGTTATGCAAATGAATCATTGGATTTGGTTTGAACTTATTCATGTAATGAATCAGCACAAAAATATTGCAAAGCTGTTTTTTTCCTGTCTGTTTGGCCCACAATCATTCTAGCATTGTGTCTTCAGCTAAAGCTGTGAGTGCAGGTGAGCACTGTGGATCTGCTATATTCACAACAATATGTTCTTTAGAACAGAATAGGACACACGACAGTGTTCTGTATAACAGTTCCGTTCTTTTCTGTGCCAAGAGGATTTTTCTCTCATTAGCACATCAATCCACATAATCTGCGGCTCATACTGTGTTGCTAGTGCGCTGTCAGACTCGAAAATAAGAGGGAATCGCTGTCTTCCTAACAGCGGAGTTTGCTATTTTGAAACAAATGGCAACACGCTGAAGGAGAAAGACGTTGCCATTTTAAGCTGCAACAACAGGCTTCAAACATGATCCATCAGTCAGTGGCACGCATTCTTTCACGTCTCTCTCTCGAGCACCTCTCAAACTTGCCACGACTGTCTGTCATCTACCTGTGGGGAAACGCCAGGACAAAGATGACGGGGACGAGTCAAGCGGAATTCAGCGGTCAATCAATCACACGTGGGAGTTTGGGAATGACAGAGTTGATCTGGAGCGACTCGTTTAAAAAACCATTAGTGTACAGTGGTGGGTTGCCTGTCAGATGGGAGTGTAATTGATGTGAATGAGCAGGTGATTAGGGCAAAGCTCGTATATCATCCCATCTTGGTCCCGTCGCTGCACCGTGAGCCTAAATCCACCAGTCAGCACATGGGACAGTGGGACATCGAGATTGTGGGGTGGGTCATTAAGGTCTGCTGAGATAAGAGGACACACACACACACACACACACACACACACACACAAACACACACACACACACACATCTAATAGCACTTTGATTTTTTTCCACAGCTGGGAGCAGCAGATCTTGCTCAGAACTGGTTTGACTTACCAGAGAGCTGAACTATGACCTGTGTGAGTAAAGTAATCTAATTCAGTGCTCAGAAGTTATTTGAATATATAATGTTAATATAGACACTACTCTCAAAAATTTGGGGTCGATAAGATTTTTTGTAATGTGTTTGAAAGAATTCTCTTATGTTTACCAAAGTTGCATTTATTTGATCGAAAATACATTTAATAGGTAATGTTGTGAAATAGGCCTATTATTATAACTCAAAATAAATGTTTTCTATTTCAGCATATTTTAAGTTATAATTTATTCTTGTGATGCAAAGCTGAATTTTCAGCATCATTACTCCAGTCAATTTATATTCAATTTAAAGTATATTATTTGCATGATTGTGTTTACATATAACTTTTCCAAAACATTATACACCGGAATATACACTGAACAAAATTATAAACGCAACACTTTTGTTTTTGCCCCCATTTTTCATGAGCTGAACTCAAAGATCTAAGACTTTTTCTATGTACACAAAAGGCCTATTTCTATCAAATATTGTTCACAAATCTGTCTAAATCTGTGTTAGTGAGGACTTCTCCTTTGCCGAGATAATCCATCCACCTCACAGGTGTGGCATATCAAGATGCTGATTAGACAGCATGATTATTGCATAGGTGTGCCTTAGGCTGGCCACAATAAAAGGCCACTCTAAAATGTATGTATACATAATAAATATACAGAGCACACCCACATAGGTATATTATGTAAACAAAAACCTTTATTTTGGATGTGATTAATCGCGATTAATCGTTTGACAGCACTGATATATATATACATACACACACACACACCACATGCATAATTATTTGGTGTTTTTTCCAAGCACATTTTACCAATTCCAAACCACATCAAGCTTAATAACTACTATTGATTTTGTATTTAATCATTTGTAAGTGATATATAATTGTCCATGAAGGCTGGAACTGAAAAACTGCTTATATTCAGGTGTGCAGAATTATTAGGCATGTTTTCTTTTACTGATAAAATGAGCCAAAAAGAGGTTTAACTCAGACTGAGATGTCAGAAATGATTAAATCCCCATGAGAAATATTCAAAACTAATGCAATACAGAAATTGCAAAGTGAAGACATGACCATTGGACAGCAAAATGCTCACTGGGACAGCGGGGTCAGAAAAAACAGGTGAAGAAGAAAAGACACAAGAATTAATGTGAAGAATTAGGTGTAAAACCATCAGGAACCATTTAGTCTCCAGTGCCACCATTTTTCAGAACTGCAACTTTCCTGGAGTCTCCAGAATTACAAGGTGTCAGGTTCTCAGAGACTTTGCTTGGGTAAAAAAATCCTAAAAAATGACCCTCACTTAATAAGAATAAAATGCTGAAGAAGTACTTACTAAAACTTACTGCCAGATTCTGGAAGACTATTTCTCCAAACAGTGGTACAAGAGGATGTGGTGCTGGTCCTTCAAGAGTCACTCTCAACTTATCTGTCCATAAAGCCTATAAAGATTAGCCTTAATGTATTTCACAATATGTCAGTAGCATGTTATTCACATATAATCGGCTAAAAACACATCTCTTCCATCTTTATTTGACCCTCTAACTCTAGCACTCTCTATTCTAATTCGATTCTTTAAAAAATGGCCCCTTTTAGACTTGCACTCTATTTATTCACTAACTGCTTGTTTTCTTAAAAACAACAACTAACACTAGCTTCTCTAATCTTTTTGTATTCTATCTATTAGTTTTCTTTTTAGTTATTATACAATTAACAAAAGCAAAAAAGGCCTCTAACACTAGCTTGTTCTATTCTTTTTCAATTCTATCTGTTTTCTTTTTATTTATTATATAATTAGAAAAAAAACCCTTGCTATACGTGTAATGCATTAAGCTAACTGAGACTTGTTATATTGCATATCATTGCTCTTTTGTTGATTTTGATTGTCCTCATTTGTAAGTCACTTTGGATAAAAGCGTCTGCTAAATGACTAAATGTAAAATGTGTGTGTGTGTGTGTGTGTATATATATATATATATATATATACACACACACACACACTAGTCAACATTTGAAGTGGATCAAAACCTTTCATCAAAGTTGTCGTAAAACCTAAAATCAAAATGTCTTAGGACAACTTTGATGAACTTTTTTGATCCACTTCAAATGTTGACTGCTGTATACTGTATGTATATATTTGGTGCTTAAGAACCATTTCTTATTATTTAAAAAATAAATTATTTAGAAAATAATTTAAAAAACAGTATTTTTTTGTGAACACAGTGCTACATTTTTTCAGTGTTCTTTGATGAATAGAAAGTTCAAAAGAACAGCATTTATTTGAAATTTTGATACACTGATCTTCAGTGTCACACTTAATCAATCTAATGCAACCATCTTGAATAAAAGTATTTATTTCTTATAATAAGTTCTGACCCCGAACTTTTAAATAGTTTGATTTTTTTTAATTAAAAAAATTAATTATGAGAATGTGAACTTGACCAACAAGAAGCCACTTTTTTATTTTGCTCTTAAATAGATTGATGAATATGATAAATACTAATTAAAATACAATTAAAATATTTTAATTTGTGAATTGCTTTTTGAACTGAGTTTTGTGAAAATAGGCCTTTTCCTCAAATGCATGGAAATGGGGCGAGATGAGCCCGGTCTCATGAAAATACGTATTATATTATGCCAAAAAAACCCCGAAAACTCGTGGTATTGATACGCAAAAATGGACTTTGGCGTTTATATGCTACGCGCGTTTTTGGCGTGTATATAATACGCA
>JAFVLL020031201.1:0-5000 GCA_021397915.2 Tor tambroides
TTCTTCCCTCCCACATCAGAACCCCCAAACCCCCCCCCGGAGGGCCCGAGTGAATATGCTGTCCAGGGGGCCCAGAATCCGTAGCGGCGCCCCTGCCTGCACAAACCATCTAATAACAGCCACACACGTGCAATGACACAACTGTGTTACGAAACACATTTACAGTGCCAGTGTTAAGAGGAAGAGCTGTAATCCCAGTCAGATCTTAATGAGGGAACAGCTCTTCATGCGTCACTGAGCGTCTGAATGACCCGGCATCACCATCAGTGACTTACTGTAATCTCAACATCACACCGCTCAGAAACACTGGATTCTGATTGGTCACTGCTGTCATTCTGTGCTGTGATATGTGTGTCTAAAACTATAACTGATGGCTGTCTCAATGATTTTCATGTCGCTGGTATCACAACACACTATCTTTACACAATAAAATCACTGTTTAACTCTGGTGGTATTATATTACACAATCCCAGAAATAAAGGTATAAAAGCTGTCACTTTTCAAAAGGTGCACTTTTATACCTATTAGGTTCTAATATGTACAATTTCTAATATTTAAGGTACCAAAATGGACTCTTTAGGTACAAAGATGTACTTTTTTTTGCCCCAGTGACAGATTTTTGTACCTTTATTTTTGAGAGTGCAGGAATGTTCTTGAGTCAAGATGAATTTACTGTACAAGTAAAATGACTTAAGATATTATGTCTTGTTTTCTGTAAAAAAAATATCAAAATGTTGTTAGCCTTTGCTTAAAACAAGCAAAAATATCTGCCAATAGGGCAAGAAAAATGTTCTTGTTTAGCCTTTGAATTAAGATAATTTTTCTTACCCCATTGGCAGATATTTTTGCTTGTTTTAAGCAAAAGCTAAAAAAAGAAGATATTTTTTAGAAAACAAGACTTAATAAAAATACTAAGTAAAAAAAATTTTTTTTTTTTTTTGCAGTGTGGTAGCATATAGTTACTTTGATATATATCATGCACTGAATAAATACTATATTCATTGACTATTGCTTTCCCAAGTTCTTCTAAGAATATCATGGTATTAACATGCATAAGCAAAAAAAAAAAAAAAGCTGCTAAATGAGTTTCACCTGTGAGTTTGTGAGTTCAGGTGGAGTCCTCAGTCTGTGCTCTTCTTCTGTGTTCAGTTTCCACCGCGGTGTTTGTCCAGCGTTCAGTGAATGTCCTCCTGATGTCTGTCCTTCTGTCTCTGTTCTGTTCCTCTGGAGAGTATTAGCATGCAGAGAGAGCAGGATTAGTGTGTCTGGAGATTAAAGCTTCAGGTTACACAGGACAGGCTAAACACACACTCACTGTGCCATTGGGAGTTATTTACAGTCATGTCTTTATAGTAAATGTTGTGATTTTTCTTATTGTGAATCCCAGTGATGTCTTCAGCAGTGTTGGAAAAGTTACTTTTGTTACAATATTATATTGCTCCCTAAAAAAATAACTAATTGCATTACTTTTTTTCATTTGGGCTCGTTTGTTGATTATATAAAAGTTCTATTTTTGGCAAATGCAAAGCTCTTTCACACCAAAAGTGAAACAAATAATCCTGGATTGCATGAAGAATAGGATGCAGGAGAAGAAAGTACAACACTCTTCAGCAATAAAAAAATGAAGGTCAAATGTTAGGTTTATCTACACTCTTAAAAATAAAGGTGCTTCACGATGCCATAGAAGAACATTTTTTAACTAAATGGTTCCCTAAAGAACTTTTAACATCTGAAGAACCTTTATGTTTCACAAAAGCTTCTTTGTGGCGAAAGAAGGTTCTTAAAAAGGTAAGAAAGAGATGGTTCTTTAAAGAACCTTTGACTGAATGGAACCAAAAATGGTTCAGCAGCAAAGACTTTGGTTAATAAAATGGGATTAAATAAAGGATATTTGTATTATGTAAAATCTATTGCAGGTTTGCCTCATATTTTGAATTTGCATTTCTCTGTTTTGATTCATTTAATGAATAATGAATCTGTTTTTGTGCAGGTGATTTCTCTCAACATGGCAACACAAGAGCTGTCAGTCAATACATGGGAAATAAAGTAACTGGAGTCACTTATTTGAAAAATAACTCAGATATTTTCTTGTAAACGGAAAAGTAATTCGTTACTTTACTAGTTACTTGAATGAAGCAATCTGATGATGTAACTCACATTACACTGGTTACATCACAGACTGCCAGTCATGATCCCACATGAAAAAATACTATAGTAATTTATAGTAAATACTATAGTGTTTTTGAACCATGCTATAGAAAAATGTATTATACTGTATATATTATAGTATTTACAACACTTTGTTAATGAATGCTACAGCATACTGTATAGTGAACTGATAAACTGTAATAAATACTGTAGTATACTTTAGTTTTTACTACAGTAAACTGTAGTGTATTGTAGTATAATATACCCTATAGTTGTAGAAAACTTAGTACAGTATTGGGTAAATTCATTTGTTTATATTACTATAGTTGTTATATTACCAGAATTACCACAACAAATTAATTCAAGTACTTTACTATAGTATGGTACTATAGTAATAAATTACTGTAGTATTTTTTCATGTGGAATGCTCCACTGGGTTTCCTCCTTTTTCTGTCTTTGCTCTATATTTCTTCCCATTCTGAATGATTTTATCAATCATTATCAGCATTATTTCTCTACTGTGTGGTTTCTTCAGGAACTGTGTAAGTTTAATATCTTCCTCTTTCCTCCCACATCACATGTTGCTTATCTCTCCAGCGGGACTCAGTTGTGTTTGTCTAGTAAGAACACACCACTAGAGGGAAAAAGAGGACAAATAATCACACAGATCACTCTTACAGGCCTGTTTCATCCAATAACACTCACAAATACTGTCTTTTCACGAATGATCACAAACCTGATTCCTTTACGAACAGCGTTAATGTAGGCTACAATAACAACACACCGGATTGCAACAGCTCCTTTACTTTATAGATGTTTGTTTCACATGTTGTAAAGTAAGCGTGTAAAAAGTGGCATAAATCAAGTGTGTTTTTAAGTGTATTTATTCTTCTCAAGTTAATTTATTTAGTTTTAAAGATTACACTGGAAAAATGATTCTCTTACTTAGTATTTTTGTCTTGTTTTCTAGTATAAATACCTAAACATTCTTGAATCAAGATTAATTTACTGTACAAGGAAAATTACTTAGGATATTATGTCTTGATATATATACATATATCAAAATTTCGTTAGTTTTTCCTTAAAACAAACAAAATTATCTGCCAATTGGGCAAGAAAAATTATCTTGTTTTATCTTATCATTTTAAAATTTTCATAATTTTCTTAGAAATGTTATGTTTAGATATATATACTAGAAAACAAACCAAAAATACTAAGCAAGAAAATCATTTTTTTTGCAGTGTAATTGATATTTTACTGAAACACAATATTTATTACAATGTAAAAATGAGCACAATGAGTCACTCACAACAAATGATTTTCTTACTTAGTATTTTTGTCTTGTTTTTTTTAGTATAAATATCTAAACATTCTTGAATCAAGTCTTGTTTTCTAAAAAAATTATCAAAATTTTGTTATTTTTTGCTTAAAACAAGCAAAACTATCTGCCAATGGGGTAAGAAAAATAATCTTAATTCAAAGGCTAATCAAGAGGACTTTTCTTGCCCCATTGGCAGATATTTTTGCTTGTTTTAAGCAAAAAATAACTAAATTTTGATATTTTTTTTTACAGAAAACAAAACATAATATCTTAAGTCATTTTACTTGTAAAGTAAATGCATCTTGATTCAAGAATTTTTAGATATTTATACTAGAAAACAAGACAAAAATACTAAGAGAATCATTTTTTTGCAGTGTAGAGAAAGAGGAAAGAGAGACACGCCTGAATAAACAGAGGAAGAGAAGAGCAGAAGAGGATAAGAGAGACAGACAGAGAAGAGTTCAACTCCATTCAAACAAACTGACCAACTTCTGTATTTAGAGAAGCTGTGAGTGACATGAGTTTGATAGCAGAGCAATAAAGACATGAGAGACACAGAACAAAACACACACACACACACACACACACACACTCACACACTCACACACACACACACACACACACACACTCACACTCACACACACACACACACACACACACACACACACACAGACAGAGAGAGAGAGCAGAGAGAGGCTGAGGGACACACCAAAAAAGGGCTGGAGCCGGAGATTCTGCTTGCTGGAGAAACACAGACACACAGACAGACGGACTGAAGGACTGGGCTTCAGGAATCATGGAGCACGTCTGTGGATGAGCCGGATATCTGCCATGTCCACGGGCCCCGGGCCCCCAGGGGCCGCTCATGTGAACGAGCCGGATCCGATCGCGACGGGTCACGCCAAGGGCCCCGTGGGCCTGCAGACGCTGCTGGATCTGCTGGTGGGAGTTTATCAGGAGTTCAGCTCGACTGCTCTGCTCAGAGAGAAACATGTGCAGCGCTTCCTGCAGTGGGGTCAGTGCCATCTTCATCCTCCTCACCCTCTGTGTGTGTGTTTGTGTGTGTGTGAGAGAGAGAGAGTGTGTGAGAGTGTGTGTGTGTTTTTGTGACATATGAGGACACAATTTTGTATAATGACATGTGTATGACATAGGTATTACAAGGAGAAGGTGACTTATGAGGACATTTCCCCATGTCCCCATATTTCAAAAGGCTTATAAATCATACAAGGGCATAGAGTGTTCCCCTAAAATCTCACAATGAGTTTTTTTGAGAAAGTAAAAATGCAGAAAGTTTCCTGTAAGGGGTAGGTTTAGGTGTAGGGTTGGTGTAGGGCAATAGAAAATACAGTTTGTACAGTATAAAAACCATTACGCCTATGGAGAGTCCCTAGAATTCACAAAAACAAACAAACGTGTGTGTGTGTGTGTGTGTGTGTGTGTTCAGTCAGACAGGGGGCACAAGGTCACGGAGGTCATGTGATCACGAGACACATTTGCTGGTTTTTAAATGGACAGTTTACCATATAAT
>JAFVLL020031201.1:10000-25319 GCA_021397915.2 Tor tambroides
GTCGTGGTGTTTAGAAGCAGCATGCAGTGTTTACAGTCCTGCAGGGAAGCTCTGGCTCATGCACACCTCCAGAGTGAAGCTGTCCAGTTCCAGCTCCAGCTCCTGCTGCTGTCTCATGCCTTTCTTTGTGCTGGAAATGTGGAAAGTTCTGTGCAGTATAACAGTTTACGCTGTTGCCTTGGTCTCGCTCGCATTCCTGCAGCCATGAGAGCGGCTCGAGTCCAAGGCTGGAAAACTTGCCTTAAAAAAGTCTCAGACATGAGCGCGCTATTCTTAGTTCATCTGTTCTATTTCTGCGCCACGCACTCTTAAAGGCGAATGGGCCGGTGTGCATGAGGCGGGTTCATGTGACGATCATTCTCTAACAGAAAGCAAGAGCACTGAAAGTGCAGCCAAAATAATAAAATAATAATAATTTAATCAAACAATTAATGGAACTGTTTACGTACACGTTTATGTATATATATATATATATATATATATATATAAATAAACACACATGCATGTATATGTTTAAAAAAAAGTGTTATGTTTATATGTTAAATATATTTATATATAATATAAATTATATGAATATAAATATATACATGTAAATACATGTAAATATTTAAAAAATATATTCTGTATGTGTGTTAATAAATATACGCAACACACACACGTATATTATGTAAACAAAACTATTATTTTGGATGTGATTAATCGTGATTAATTATTTGACAGCATTTATATTTATATATATATATATATATATATATATATTAGTGCTGTCAAATGATTAATCGCAATTAATCGCATTCAAAACAAAAGTTTTTGTTAACATATGTGTGTATACTGTGTTTATTTATATATATAAATACACACACATACAGTATATAATTTGAAAATATTTACATGTATATACATTTATATATTTATATTATTATATTTTATATTATATATAAATATATTTAATATATAAATATAACATATTTTTCTTAAATATATGCATGCATGTGTTTGTATTTATATATACGTAATAAATATACACAGTTCACACTCATATATTATGTTAACAAAAACTTTTATTTTGGATCCGATTAATCGCGATTAATTGTTTGACAGCACTAATATATATATATATATATATATGTATGTGTATGTGTGTGTGTGTGTGTGTATGCCAGACTGTAAAAAATAAAAAGTTGAGAAAACTTACAAGTTTAAAGGTGGGGTAAGTGATTTCTGGTAACCAATGTTGACCCAGGCATTGATTAGTTCTGTGAAACAAAGCAAAACTCATTATAATCAGTATAATCAGTAGACAAGCCTTCTTTTGTTCCCCATACGTTTTTCTCTTTTGTTTTTTATCCGCCATCTCTATCTTTCTGTCGTCACTCGGCTCGGCTAATGTCTGTCACATGCACTGATGAGCGCTCTCTCCTCGCATCATGAGTAGACACGCCCCTTACTGCTGATTGGCTACAAGTTTGTTTTGGTACTCGGCCCGACTCAGTTTTCTAAAGTGTTTTTGAAAAAATACATACCCCACCATTTAAAGCTTTATAGTTATATTTATCATTAAGTTATGGTTATAGTTATATTGTGTGACGCTCTCTCTCTCTCTCCTCCAATATTCGCAGCAGAGCCTCTGGTCAGACAGGTGAAGAAGACTCGGATAAGCAGGAATGACTTTGACATCTTAAAGGTGATCGGCCGAGGAACCTTCAGCGAGGTGAGAGGGTTTGTGCTGGTTCTGTTATAAAGCGGATGAGTATAAATATATTGACTGAGGTGTAAATGCACAGGTGGCTCTGGCCCGCATGCGTAAGACACAGCAGGTTTACGCGCTGAAGATCATGAACAAGTGGAACATACTGAAGCGTGGAGAGGTAAACAACAAAAACTAGAGTTCATCTTCTCTAAAAGCACTTAGATTCCCAGCTAACAAAAATATGTTCTAAGAATGTTTTGCTAACGTTGCAAAAATATTATTTGAATGTTCTCTGAACATAAATGATCAGTTTTTAAAAACGTCCAAATGTTTATGTAACATTCCATTTTATCATTTTGTTATGTTTATTATGAAAATCTTACATTTGAATGTAACGTTCTGAAACAAGTAGTAACATTAAAAACGTTAGGTGAAAGTCCAACTAAAAATTTGTTTCAGCAATAAAATGTTCTATGAACAATGTATAGATAACCTTTTTATGCTAACGTCTTGAGAATATTATTAAAGACCAAGGGCCGGATTCACAAAATAAATAATTTAAGAAACTTCTTAAGATAAATTCCACAATGTTAGTAAGAATGTTCTTAAGTGCAATTCTTGAAAAATTCTCAACAAGTCATTAAAAAGTAGTGTCACACATAGGATAATCATGACCGATCATTGTTTACATTATCACTCATCGCTGTCACTTCAGAGAACTTGTGCACATCACTATTAATAGTCCTAATATGTATTATGTAGCTAGTGTTGTTGTAATGCTTAAATTTAACAATTAATTTCAAATAACCCAATGAATTCTTTTTTCATTTTAGACAAGTCTGGGGCTATCCTAACTTTAAGAAGTTATTTACAATTATTTTTAAGATTATCTTCAAGAATTTGAATTCTTCTTAAGTTTTGTCTTAAGAACAAACTCTTAAGAAAAAAGATACGAATATTCTTAAGAAGAAATTTTGGGAATACAAAATATTCTTAACTATTTTCTTAAGTTAGAAAATAAGAAGAAATGGCAGTCAAGAAGAAATTTATTCTCAAGAATGCTTTGTGAATCCAGCCCCAGATAATTTTGAAAGAATGTTCTGTTAATGTTACTGGAAGAATGTTTGTTCGTAACTTTGAGAGAACGTTAGCCAAAGTTCTGAGAACGTTCCCTGTTAGCTGGGTTTAATTAAACTGGATTGTTAATGGAGAGCTGTGTGCGTTCAGACGGCGTGTTATCAGGAGGAGCGGGAGGTTCTGCTGAATGGAGACCGTCGCTGGATCACTGAACTACATTACGCTTTCCAGGACGACAATTACCTCGTACGTCACTTCACACAGCCGACTCACTGATTCACTGATTCAAGATTACACACAGCCTGACCTGTTAAAACACAAACGTTTCCACTTTAATTTGAATCAAAATTTGAATCTGTAAATAAATTTGAATCTGAACACCAATGGACCAGTTCAGTTGATTTATGTTTTATTTGACCAACAGTATGACATTATATCACTCATGCCCCTAAAACCACAGGATCACAGATCATAATTTACTACTCTACTTATAATGTATAATATTTAATGTTTAATAACATATTTGTGTAACAAAAACGAAAGAGTAGGCCTAGTTATTTGTCACTTGGTCTGTTTAGCCAAGCTTTCATAAAAACACACAAAACACGCTACCAATTAATAAAATAGCACGTATTATACATGCATTTAGTATTTAATGGTGTTTGGTGATAAAATTTTACAAGCAATTTTGGTTCATAAAGATGACATTTTACATCTTTGAAAGTAGTTCTTGCATTTACACAGTTTTGACTATCATGTGGCGTTCGAGCACTTCGAAACAGTGAATCATTTTGCCACGCAACTGATTCAACTGATTCAGTGATTCGAAAAGCTCCGTTTCTTGTTCTTTTCTTTTTTCTTTTTCTTTTTTTCCCCTCGATTCTTTTACTACTCAAAAGAGAAAATAGGAAAAAATAATTAATCTGTTTCCTGCTAGCTGAATTTCACATACGTAAACAAAAACTGACCTTAAATCAACCTCTCTTTTCTTTATTCAAAGTAGATCTACACAACTATGTAGAAACTGTCCAAAGTTCTGTTAATCTCTATATTCATCCTATGTGTCCTCTTAAGGTGTAAATTTATTACTTTTTTGTTAACCTTGGCAACACATCTGTATCTGTGTATTCTTTCTTTCTTTCTTTTTCTTCGTTTTGTTTTTATTATCCCGGTCTTAATCAAATGATTCGCAATATGCACTCCAAAGTCTCGATATGGATTGCGCGTATCCGCTAAGTCCACGAGACCATAGGGTGTCCCAGACTTCTACCCAACAGTCAATGCAGCATTACGTCACAAAAGTGCAGACTCAGAAGAAGACCGCGAAGGTTTAGGGTGCCATTTGGGACAGGGCCGAAGTTCTGTTCTAAGTTAAATGATTCGCAAACCCATGCCGAATCAAATGATTCACGAACCCGGTCCGAAGTCCCGATCTGAACCAAATGATTAGCGATAAGCGTTCGAAGTCCCAATCAAATGATTCGCGAACCTGCTCTGAAGTCTTGGTCTAAATCAAATTCGCGAACCCATCTGAAGATCTGAATCAAGTGATTATGCGAAAAACGCTCCGAAGTACCCATCTGAATCAAATGATTCGCGGACCCACTCCGAAGATCTGAATCAAGTGATTCGCGATACACGCTCGAAGTTCCGCTCTAAATCAAATGATTCGAGAAGCCGCTCCGAAGTCCCGATCTGAATCAGATGATTCGTGATAGGCGCTCGAAGTCCCGATCAAATGATTCGTGAACCCTCTCCGAAGTCCCGATCTGAATCAGATGATTCGTGATAGGCGCTCGAAGTCCCGATCAAATGATTCGTGAACCCTCTCCGAAGTCCCGATCTGAATCAGATGATTCGTGATAGGCGCTCGAAGTCCCGATCAAATGATTTGCGAACCCTCTCCGAAGTCCCGGTCTAAATCAAATTTGCGAACCCATCTGAAGATCTGAATCAAGTGATTTGCGAAAATGCTCCGAAGTTCCGATCTGAATCAAATGATTCGTGAACCCTCTCCGAAGTCCCGATCTGAATCAGATGATTCGTGACAGGCGCTCGAAGTCCCGATCAAATGATTTGCGAACCCTCTCCGAAGTCCCGGTCTAAATCAAATTCGCGAACCCATCTGAAGATCTGAATCAAGTGATTTGCGAAAATGCTCCGAAGTTCCGATCTGAATCAAATGATTTGCGAACCCGAAGTACCCATCTTAATCAAAAGATTCGCGAATCCGCTCTAAGTCCCAGTCTAAATCAAATTCGCGGACCCACTCCAAAGATCTGAATCAAGTGATTCACGATACACGCTTGAAGTTCTGCTCTAAATCAAATGATTCGCGAAGCCGCTCTGAAGTTCCAATCTGAATCGAATGATTTGCGAATCCGCTCGAAATCCCGATCTCAAAAGATTTGCGATACGCAGTCTGTCAAACGATTCGCAATACGCACTCCAAAGCAAAGAGTATAGAAGTCATAAGGGCCGTTTCTCAAACGGAAGGCTGCAACCTCCGGAGGCATACGTCATAAAGAAGATCTTATTTTAGAATATTAACAGTAATAAATTTGACCATTATTCTTAGTTAAGTGTAAATTGTTGTGATATGCTTTTTATTCGCAAATGTAATGCTCAGTTAATTGAAATAAACCAGGCTTGATGACGTATACAGCCTACAAATACGACCTCCAGAGGATGCAGCCTTCTGTTTGAGAAAAGGCCAAGTTCTTTGTCCGAAGTCCTGATTTGTATCAAAAGAATCGCTAACCTGATCTAAATCAAACGATTCGCGAACCCGTTTCGAAGTTCCGATCTAAATCAAATGATTCGCGATACGGGCTAGTGAATCGGTTGAACTGAAAGTCACGAGTTTGAGTTTGAATCAATTAGAGCGGTTCAAGCGTAAATGACTCACTCAATTGAATCGGTTTCCTCCGCTTTTCGCGGCTTCAGCCATATTTACACGACACTAGCACTATACTGGCGCAGCTCACTAGTTTGGTGAGGTTAACCAAAAATAAGCTACAAAAAGTATGATGTTTACAAATAAAATATCCATATTTCCATTTCAAAGATAACCACAAATCTACGAACATTTAGCCTAGGTGAGGTGGTTTACTGCTAACTGAAACATGAGGAGACTGCAGCTCAACATACATGGAAACGTTGTGCATTATGATCGAGTTAGATTAATTAACTATATTTTAAATAGTTTGATGACTGCAATTCAGTGACAGTTGATGATAGTTCAATAGGAATCCATTAATTACCGATGAATGTTAGATTCATCAGTATATTTGTAAATATATGACATTATTTTTGTATCTGATCGTATTAATCTATAAATTGATAAACAATGTAAAAGAGCAAATGGGAGAATCAGATGCAGACAAAACAAATTAGTTGAAAAGATTGATCCAAAATTATTAATTTACGCATGAATCAGTTCTGTACCCAAGGTAACAATTTAAGGTAATAAAAACCTTGCAGGTACAGTATTTAACATGTTTCTGAAACGTAGAAATGTCAAGTTTTCTTGTTGTGATTACGTTATGTAAAGTTTATTTAAACGTTTCTTACAGCGTTCTACTATCTTTATTTTCACCCAAAATATGATAGAAACAGCCCTGCTGAAAAAAAAACACCATTTGTAATGGTTTTACTGGTTGTAATGGGACTCGTATTGGTTTTAATGGAAACTGTAATGGACCCTGTGGGTTTCTACTGGTAATTGGTGGCTTGTTAAAACCAATAATTCCTAATGGAATATGTCACAAAACACACTACAGAAAACCATTTTTTAATGGTTTTAATGGTTAAAAGTTGATGGTTTGTTATATTTATAATGGTATTCGTAGTGGAAACCATTAGAATTTTCTGTGATGGTTTCTATTGTTTTTTTTCAGCAGGGTGGTGCACACACAAAAAAGGATTCATTCAAAGTGATTCCTTGACACATGATTCAGTTCTGTCCCAGTGTTTTGTCTCAGTGCTCATGAATCATGATCTTCTGTTTGTCATTTGTACAGTTCTGTCTGTTCATCTTTTCACTATGGTTTATAAGTGTCTCTCCTCTTCTGCTCTGCAGTATCTGGTCATGGATTACTATGTCGGTGGAGATCTGCTGACGTTGCTGAGTAAGTTTGGTGATCGGATCCCGGAGGACATGGCTCAGTTCTACCTGGCTGAGATGGTGATGGCCATCGATTCAGTTCACAGACTCGGTTATGTGCACAGGTATCTGTAACACTGATCAGTTCATCTAAACATTCAAATCATGACAATAAACGATAAACATGCACGTTAATAAATTTCGTTTTCTTTGTATGGACTGCTTGGGTTGTTACCAACATTTGGTGAAAATTTCATGTCAAGAGCACCTTTAGAAATGTATTTACCGAGAAAAATGGTGACACATTCAAAAGTTTGGGAACCCTTGGTTCTTAATACTGTGTGTAGTTACCTGGATGATCTACGACTGTTTTTTTTGTTTTGTGATGGTTGTTCATGAGTCCCTTGTTTGTTCTGAACAGTTAAACTGAGCTCTGTTCTTCAGAAAAATCCTCCATGTCCTGCGGAATCTTCAGTTTTCCAGAATCGTTTGGATATTTGAACCCTTTCCAGCAGTGATTGTATGATTTGAGATCCATCTTTTCACACTGAGGACAGTTGAGAGACTCAAACACAACTATTAAAAAAAGTTAAAAAATTCACTGATGCTCCAGAAGGAAACGATGCATTAAGAGCCGGGGTGTGAAAACTTTTGAACAGGATGAAGATGTCCAAATTTTTCTTATTTTGTAGAAATATATATATTTTTTCCATTTAGTACTGCCCTTCAGAAGCAACAGAGGATACTTGCATGTTTCCCGGAAGACAAATTAAGTACAATTTAACTTGATCTTCAAATTCAAAAAGTTTTCACCCCCCGGCTCTTAATACATCCTGTTTCCTTCTGGAGCATCGGTGAATGTTTGAACCTTTTTTAATAGCTGTGTTTGAGTCCCTCAATTGTCCTCAGTGTGAAAATATGGATCTCAAAATCATACAGTCGCTGCAGGAAAGGGTTCAAATATGCAAAAGATGCTGGAAAACTGAAGAATCCGCAGGACATGGAGGATTTTTCTGAAGAACAGTGCTCAGTTTAACTGTTCAGAACAAACAAGGGACTCATGAACAACCATCTCAAAACAAAAAACAGTCGTAGGTCATCCAGGTAACCACACACAGTATTAAGAACCAAGGGTTCCAAAACTTTTGAATGGGGTTATTTTAATAATTTCAGCTATTTTTTGTCTTGGACTATATGTAAACATCTTTTATGTAAAATATCTTACTCAGGACAGTACTAAATAAAAAATAACATGCATTTTGTATGATCTCTCTTATTTTGTTAAAATTATTCACATTTTCACAGATTCTGCAACAGATTCTGCACAGATTCTTTCAAACTTTCGCATGCCACTGTATATATATATATATATATCTATATATACACACACATATGAGTGGATAGGATGTTGTATAGGAATATCCAGATGTTCAGTTTGATGTCTACTCTCTTCCTGTAGAGACATTAAGCCTGACAACATTCTCCTGACGGCGGATGGTCACGCGCGATTGGGTGATTTTGGCTCCTGTCTGCGTCTGGAGGATGACGGACTGGTGATGTTTGTCAGACGTAAGCCTACATTCAGTCATGTGTGATTGGCCCGCTGTGCTGATATGTGTGTATATTCTCAGATCCACTCGTCTCTGGCCGTCGGGACTCCAGACTATCTGTCTCCAGAGATCCTGCGGGCGGTGGAGGGCGGCGGAGGCTACGGCTCTGAGTGCGATTGGTGGGCTCTGGGCGTCTGCGCATATGAGATGCTGCTGGGAACCACACCCTTCTACGCCGAGTCCATCTCTGAGACCTACGCCAAAATAATACACTTCAAGGTAGGACTGGGCGATGTGGCAAAAAATTTAAATCTCGATTTTTTTGACCGATTCTCCATTTTTAAGATTTTTAACTAGTCAACTAAAAAATTTAACTACCGTCAAACACACACTGAGACTCACAGATCTTCACCACAAATCTACAACATAAAAGTTCAGTTTAACTTGAAGAAATTATGACAAGAACTATAGTACTACTGTATGTATATTACCAGTGTTGAGGGAAACGCATTACAAGTAACTTAAATTACATAATCACATTACTTTTTCAAGCAGCTAGTAAAGTAACTCATTACTTTTAAATTTACAACAAAATATTACTTTTCCAAAATAAGTAAAGCAAGTTACTTTAGTTACAAAATGACTTTAGTTAAACATCACGTGTGTGTGTGTGTGTGTGTGTGTTTTAAATTATTGATCAAATAAGACTGTTATTGTTTTGTTTTTTTGTTAGCAAGCCCAGCCCAGGTGAGAAAAAAGTAATGCAAAAGTAATATAACAGATTATTTTACAAAAAATGTAACAAAGTAACACAAGTAGTTACTAATTTTGTGTTACTAATTAACTTTCCCAACACTGTATCTTGCTATTGTATAATATACTTCTCAAAATAATAATAATATAATTATTTAAGGAATATCTTACAACCAATATATTTTTCCATCCATCCACAGTTCTGTTGTGCCGCATATTATTTGACAGAAAATAAAAAAAAAAAAAAAAAAGTGGGAAAAGGTTTTGTGGTAATATTTTTCACCTAGCTCTTCTGTCACCAAACATCATTCTAGTACAGAAAGACTCTAAATATTCAGTAATAGCACTGATTTAACTGCACTGACACTATGAGACTAGTTTTCTTTTGATTTCAATTTTGCAGCATTAACTCTTATTCTCCTGTGTATTACTTTGAAGCTGCTTTGACACAATCTGTAATGTATAAAGCACTATAGAAATAAATGTTACTTGACTTCAGAGAGGACAGTAGTTTATAAGTGACCACTGGTGAACTTAAAGAACTCACACCATGAGAAACTGACTCTTCCTTGATCATTTTTATTAGTTCATTGTACGATAAAAACATGCTGTATGTTTCAGAGCTTCCTCTTCAGTGAAAAAAAGTGAAACTAAACAGTAAAAACAAGTCTTTTGACGTCAGAAAGTTAAAGGTGAGCGTCCACATTTATATGTCAGTGACAGCTGGAGTTCAGGAAACTAGCTAATCTGGTTGGGGAAGCAGTGAGGAGGAAGTAGGATAGATGCTATTATTCCCAAACAGCAGGAGATAATGCTCACCAAAAACTATATGATGTCTGTTTTTGATGAATAGGACAATAGAAGTGTTCATGTAGCTCATACAGTAGAGCACAGCACTAAAATATAAGTTATAAAACATGTAAACATGTACACTGTGCCTTCAATTCAATATAACTAACATTTACTTTGAATAAAACGTCTGCTTAATGTAGGTCTCTATGAAATTCAATTTTCTGATTCTGTTTTAATGGCTTCAAATAACTTTTAATATTCAAAAACTATGTCTAATCAATTGAATTCACAAAATAGTTATGGTGCCTTATTTCAATATTTTTGCCTTGTTTCAATATTTCTGGGTTCTGCGTTTTATGATTTAATACAAATTTACTATCAAAAACCATGGCAATCAAATGAATGTATAAAACTTTAACAATTTGATTCATCTTTTAAAAGATGGTTAAATTATTTTGTAAAACTCTAAAAATTTAATTAACCCTTTAAAATGTAGTCAAATGAAAATTTAACAATTCCTGTAATTTTTTAGCAAACAAACAAAGTGATGCACAACAGAAGTTTTCTGTTTAAATTAAAACATGGATGAAAAATTGGGTAATTCTGTGAGATATTTCTATATAATTATTATTTTGAGAAATACAATTTGGTATACAATAATGTTCCTTTTCTGCCATGTTTTCTTCAAGTTAAACCAAACTTTTATTTTGGTGGGCTGTGGTGAAGAGTTTTAGCATTTTTGTGTTGTAGTAAATTATTATTTATTACTATTACTATTATTATTATTATTATTATTATTTCTCTTTTGAGAAGTAAGTTTTAGTATACAATAGTAATATATTTCTGTCAGAATTTCTTCACGTTAAACTGAACTTTTAATTTATTACTTCTACTATTATTATTATTATTATTATTATTATTATTATTATTATTTCTATTTTGAGAAGTAAGCTTTAATATACAATAATAATATATTTGTCATAATTTCTTCAAGTTAAACTGAAATTTTAATTTATTATTACTACTATTATTATTATTATTATTATTATTATTATTATTTCTGTTTTGAAAAATAAGCTTTAATATACAATAGTAATATATTTCTGTCATAATTTCTTCAAGTTAAACTGAAGTTTTAATTTATTATTTCTACTATTATTAGTAGTATTTCTATTATGAGAAGTAAGCTTTAATATACAATAGTAATATATTTCTGTCATAATTTCTTCAAGTTAAACTGAACCTTTAATTTGACAGGTTGTCATGTAGATCTCTGAGTCTGCCAGCCAATTTTTGACAAGTTCCATGAAAGTTTGCAGGATTCTGCGATTTGCCCATGTTTGTAAAAAAATAATGCCTGAATATGGATGAAGCGTTGAGTGTGTGTTTCTGTCTGATCAGGATTATTTTGAGTTTCCTCCGGGGTCGGAGGTGTCCGAGGAGGCGCGCTCACTCATCAGCGCTCTGATCTGTGACAGGAGTGAGAGGTTGGGCTCACGGGGTTCCGGGGACTTCAGAAAACACCCGTTTTTCACAGGTTTGGACTGGAGTTCCCTTCATCTCCTCCCTCCTCCATACCGTCCTGATGTCTCCGATGCCACAGACACCTCCAACTTCGACGTGCTAGACGACTGTCTGAGTGACACGGTAACCGAGCCATCATATCCGTCACAGAGATGGGGAATCTCAGCATGATCTGACTCTTCTGCTCTTGTGTTCAGGAAAGCCTTAGTGACATGATGGAGCGAGCGCCGGTTGGGCTTCATCTGGCGTTTGTAGGCTACTCTTACACAGCCACCAGGTTAGTGACTCTTCATCAGCAGCTTTATCGTTGAGCGCAGCTTTAATGGCGTGTTCACACCAAATGGGAAGCGAATATGCGCATTGCGTCACTCACTCTATATTACTCAAAGGATGTTTTTCGTGTCACTTGCGTGAATAAAAACATCACACGATCAACCATGGTGATAACTATGATTGCTGCTTTTTAGCCTGCCTGTTGTGGAAGTCCCATATACGCTGGAAAGCCAAATGCTGATATGTCTGGTTTCAGTGCACCGCAGAGGCAGATGAGTATTGATTAGGGGAAAGGGAAGTGGTGTGTGGCCAAGTATGGTGACCCATACTTGGAATTTGTCCTCTGCATTTAACCCATCCAAGTGCATGCACACAGTAGTGAGCATACACCCAGAGCAGTGAGCAGCCAATGCTGCGGCGCCTGGGGAGCAGTTGGGGTTTGGTGCCTTGCTCAAGGGTCTCACCTCAGTCGTGGTCCCTGCCGGACCTGAGACTTGAACCCATGACCTTTGGGTTACAAGTCCAGCTCTCTATCCACTAGGCCACGACTGCCCTATTAGTGCTGTCAAATGATTAATCGCAATTAATCGGATCCAAAATCAAAGTTTTTGATTGCATAACATATGTATGTGTTCTGTGTATATTTATTATGTATAAATAAATACACATACATACAGTATATATATTGAAAATATTTACATGTATTTACATGTCTATATTTATATTCATATAATTTATATTATAAATAAATATATTTAATATATAAACAACCTATTTTTCTGAAATATATACATGCATGTGTGTGTATTTATATATACATAGTAAATACGCAGCATACATATATTGTGTAAACAGGAACTTTTATTTTGGATGCGATTAATCGCGATTAATCGTTTGACAGCACTAGTATTGATCCTGCATTAATGTGTGTTACATTTTACTGCTGTATATACACTAGCTATGTTTCCATTCACCTATTTTTATACACATTTTGGAATGTTACATAAAAAAAACGCTGGATGGAAATGCCAAGATGCGGATAAATTCTAAAAATGCGCATACAAAAACTCATGCGCACAATTGAGTAGGATAAATTTTTTTATCTGATAAGAAAAAATGCACATAAACTATGATGGAAACACATTTACCGAATAAATTCCACCATGCGCATTGAAAAAGTCATGTGACTTTGAGATGGGATAACTTGACTAGCAGCAGACCGATGTCCTTCACAGCATCTATATGTTGTTTTGGTCGTTCTGAAAAGCCTGAGAAAAGTCTGTCGTCAAAGTATTTCTGTATAATTGTCTTACACGACTGCGTTCCCAAACAGCAGCATCCACCTCCAAAAGTAATGACAGCATTTATTGTGTTTCGTCTGCTCGCTCTGAGACGCAAGTAATTTATTATATATGAAAATGATTATATTCAGTGGCTTCTCCTAGTTTTCTTAGAGCTATTTAGTGCCAGTTTATCAGGAAGTGATGATTTTGTTCTCTTTGACTCGTTGGATGGAAACGGCGCTTTATTCGCGGTTTTATGCGATATTCCAGTTTTGCGCATAAGTTAAATTCGCATCTTTAAGTGGAAACATAGCTACTGACATTTTTTTATTGATAGCAGCATCTCTGTACCCATGCTAATAAAATACAACTGATTTTTTTTAAATGCTCCAGACCTATATTATAAATTTCAGGGTTCCCACAGACAGCTACAATAATGCTCTCTTCCATTTTCTGATTCAACTAGACATGTTAATAAGCTCTTCACTGATTGGCTTGCGTGAGAATGCATCATGCAAATTTTCTGCTCGAGGTGAAATTTTTGAACTTATATCTTGCATTTGCGTCAAACACGTCACGTATTTCGCATCGCCCAGTGCGAATTCGCCTTTATTTGCATCTTTGCATTGACATTGTATGCAATCTAGTCATGCGAATAATTAAATTCGCGTTTGGTGTGAACACACCGTAAGATGTTCTCACTCTGCTGTGCCGTACAGAGAGACGGGAGCGCTGGACCGCAGCAGAGACATCATGATGGAGATCAACCAGCAGCAGGACAGAGATCAGCTCCACCTGCAGGGAAAACTGGTACGACGAACACTGATCGATGAAAACATGGACGAAATCATGAAATTCAGTCATAAAAATGGAATTTACTGTAAATATGTATTACATCATAAAATCCAGAGAAATTCAAAGACCACACAGAATTTCAGAAAGAATACAAATTTCATAGAGCGCTGTTATTGTTAAAAATTTAAATTGATAAAGTTTTATGAATTCAGTGGATTAGATGTGCTTTCTAATTATTAAAATTAAATCTAGCCATTAAAATGGAATTCAAAACAGAGAATTTGGGAAAAAAATAAATTAAATTTCTGAAATAAATTAAATGTATTTCATAGGGCCCCAAGTAGGGTTTTATGAAATCTGTTTTATTTATTTATTTATTTATTTTACCAAATTCACTTTTTTTCTGTATTCCGTTGTAATGGTTGTATTAAATTTTAATGATCAAAATTTATTAAAAGTTTAACAAAAATTACATTTTAGGGCCCTATGAAATACATTATATTTTTCCCAAATTCAGTTTTTTTACCCTGTTTTAATTTTGCTGGATTCGATTTTTGGTTTTGTTTTAACTTTTCTGGATTCCATTTTAATGGTTAAATAAAATGTAATAATCTAAAAGCATGACTTATTCATTGAAGTCATGAAACTTATACAATTTAACATGGGTTTATTAATAAATTAACCACAATAAGTAATCTTCTTCATGTACATTTAAAAAGAGATTTATTTCCATGTGTGCTTGCACACACAATGATAATGAACCTACCAGAGCATGCATATAAAAACAACAACAACAAAACACATTATAATAAAATGAAAGAATAAATAAATGATCAAAAATGTAGAAATGAGCAAAAAAGTATAAAGATAAACATTAAAACAGACATATTTATAAAATAGACATTTTTACAGATTATCACATATGTACAGTTCTGTGAATAATATGTGACCCTGGACCACACAACCTGTCATAAGGATCAATTTTTTAAAAATTGGCTGAGATACAACTATTTGAAAATCTGGAATCTGAGGGTGCAAAAAAATCAAAATATTGAGAAAATTGCCTTTAAAGTTGTCCAAATGAAGTTCTTAGCACTTCATATTTTACTAATCAAAAATTAAGTTTTGATATATTCATGGTAGGAAATTTACAAATTTACAGAGCCGTCATCTATTCACATTAGTGATCTTCATCTAGCAGCAGTCTGAATCAGATGTCAGTGTGAATGTGAATGTGCTTCAGAATCAGGTGTGGCCGCTCAGAGAATCCATCACCGCTGAGCTGATGTCACTTCCTGAACTTCCTGCTGAGCAGAACAAACCCCAGCCAATCAGCAGCAGCGCAGAGACGGAGCAGAGCGACGCACACACTTACGAGCTGCAAAGGTACACCAACATACACTCAGCTATTACAGTCCTATCTGATAATAAATGCTGAAAGTGAAGCCAAAATATTTCGATCTGGTGCCCCCCCCCC
>JAFVLL020031202.1:0-32653 GCA_021397915.2 Tor tambroides
ATTTTTAACTTTTTTTTTTTTTTTTTTTTTTCAAGAAAGTCATAAACTCACACCGCAGTGTCATTTCCTCCACGTCTTAAATTTTGTATTGTTTAATGGTGTTTTGTAGTGAAAATGACAGTGGTGGAAATGACATTTTTGGACTCTTTTGACTTGCCAAGAATTATTTCAAAACTAGCATTTCATATATCCAAAATACACACCACTGAATAATATTTTCAGACTTTCTACACTACCATTCAGAAGTTTGGGGTCAGTAAGATTTTTTTTAAACGCTTTTTGTTTTTTTTATAAAAATTCTCTTGCTCAACAAGGCTGCATTTATTTGATAAAAAAATGTCATCATAAATCATTTGAATATGCTGATTTGGTGCTCAATTAACATTTCTTATTTTTATCATTGTTGAAAATTATTGTGCTGCTTAATATCTTTTTCAGGATTCTTCGATGAATAGAAAGTGGAAAAGAAAAGCATTTATTTGGAATTTTAAAAAAGAATTTAAACATAATGCATTCTTCCTGAATAATGCATCCTTTCTTTAAAAAAAACACTTTCTCATACTTTTGAATGGTGGTGTATATGAATTGACAAAATTTAAACTTCCTTTATATTTAATCTCATATTTCATATCATGCTCTTCACTGAGACTGTTGTTTTCCTGGTGAACAAATACAGTACCTTTACAAAAAAACTTTATGAGGAGTAAATTTAATGGTAACAATTTAATGAAACAATTTTAATGTAACCTTGATATATCACAAAAAAAAAAGTAAAAACATTCATTGGTTTTAATAAAAATCAACCCTTGGGACATAAAAGTGCTGAACTTGAAGAAGCCCCCTTTTCTGAAAATATTACATCTTTTCACAGCTAATAGAGGGAGCCAGTGGAGACCAGAAAAGTAGTCTGGGTATCACCAGCCTTGATTACTACACTTACCTCAACCAGTCAGGTTCCTACAAGGTTGACGATATTAACGACAAGCACGACTTCCAGGAAACCTTGGTAAGTATGATTTAGACAACTTGGTATTTGAGTCCGACTCTGCTGTCCAGGGAGGCTTATGTAGCTGTGAAAAATTTGCCAACTATTTTCCATATTTGCAGACTCTTTCCATATTTCCTCTCCTCTCTCTATCTGACCCCAGCATGCCATGGACGTGATTGGTATCTCAGGGATGGACCGCACCCTGGTACTGCAGATTGTGGCAGGAATTCTTCACCTTGGGAACATCAGCTTCAGGGAAGCAGGGAATTATGCTGCTGTAGAAAATGACGAGTGTATGTACATAAACTCAGTTCATGTTGGTGTCCTGGTTTGAACTATGTGCTGTAGATTATTTCATTGCATTAACTCATGCTAAACTGTCTTGCCACACCAAATTACCCTAGAAAATAGAGCTCTGTTTATAGTATCTGCGTATTACATCACACCCTAAAATTACACAGTGAAGCTCTGAACTTCCATCCCACCCCTCTGTTTCCTCTCTCTCTCTCTCTCTCCTTCCCTCCAAGTGTCTCAAAGCTCTCAGGTAGAGCAATGCACTTGAATGACAGAGGCTGTTTGCTGTGACATAAAGCCATGCTGTGCTGGGAGCAGACGAAGCTAATCTGTGCCTTTCCTGTTCTGCCCCTTCCCAGCCCCCTAACCCCTCTTCCTGTCTGCCACCAGCAGCTTTCACACATTTAGTGTTGGCTTGCCAATCTAAAAACCACACGCGGCACAACTGCTCAGCCGTCTGCTTTATGACAAAACCATATGCAAAGAGCTCATGCATCCTGAGAAATAGATTCTATAGATAACATCTTCTACTGCGAATCCATACATTTTTATAGAGGTCTTTGATTGACACCATGTAAGGGTACTTTTGCAAGCCATGGACACTCCCAGATCTTTTTATAGTTGCGTTGTTTTGGGAGAGCAGATAGTATACTGTGTTCTACCACACCCGAGCATCTGAATAATGAGCCATACTTAAGCAGTATGATGGACTGCATCACTATCAGGACTGAATGAGGGCAGTTTCCTTTTTAAGGTGGTGAGTCAGTGAAGAGGCGGGGTTCATCAGAAACTGAGTGAGCCACAGGGCTGTCAGTAACTCGTGTCTCACCCGTGCCTCTCCTCAGAGGAGATCTACTGTTGTGACTAAACTGGAAAAAAATGCACACGAGTCATATGTATAACGTACCACTGTTTTCTTCATTTTTTTCCCCCAAGTTTTATTTTATTTATTTTATTTTATATCAAAAGTTTGGGTATTTTAAGTAAGATTTTTATTACATTAATACTTCTATGCATTAAATTGATTAAAGGGACAGAAAAGACATTTATATTGTTCCAAAGATTTATATTTCAAATAAATGTTGATCATTTAAACTTTTATATAAAAAAAAAATATCACAGTTTGACGAAAATGTTAAGCACCACAACTTGCTTGAGCATCAAATCGGCATGTTAGAATGATTTCTGAAGGATCATGTGACACTGAAGACTTAAGTAATGATGCTGAAATTCAGCTTTGCATCACAGGAATTAATTTAACTTTTAAATATATGAGAAATCAGTTTTTATAAATTGTAATAATATTTCACAATATAACTGTTTTTACTGTATTTTTGATTAAATAAAAATCCCCAAACATTAAACAGTTACGCTATATTACATATTTAGAAACACTTGTTTATGGCATTGTGTGCAATTATCATTCTGACTCTACCAAACTGTTCTTTCTCCTGCTCATAGTTCTGGCATTTCCTGCCTTCCTGTTGGGCATCGATCAGCATCGTCTTAAAGAAAAGCTCACCAGCCGTAAGATGGACGGCAAATGGGGGGGCAAGTCAGAGTCCATAGACGTAACACTGAATGTGGAACAGGCGTGTTTCACACGTGACGCTCTCTCCAAAGCCCTGCACTCTCGTGTTTTTGACTACCTGGTGGAGGTACAAGCCGTATACACCAATCCCTCATCCCTCATAAAAACAGATGTTAGAGAAGAAATAAGCACTGAATGGGTTCATTTTTTTTTAGTCAATCAATAAAGCCATGGTTAAGGACCATCAGGAGCTGAACATTGGAGTACTGGATATTTATGGCTTTGAGATTTTTCAGGTGAGTGTTTTATTTACTCGTCACTAATGGAATGATTATTTTCACAGCAGTTAATAGGATGTGTAGCTATCCAGTCTACCTAATGAGATAAGATGATTGATTTTTAATTGATTCTCCTCTGCTTTTGTAAACAGATAACATATTAATGAGCTTGACTAATCTGATAATCTCTTGGTTTAGCAACTGCTTGTGTTGTCTTCATAAGAAGGATAAAACTGGATAAAACAGAGCTTTCAGCCTTTTTAATTTGATGTTACTACCACTGAGATGCTGAATTCTTGAGCAACAACTTTGTATTTTAAATGCTGTTGATAATAATAACAATTGAATCATTGTTTGTCATGTTCACATTATCACCGAAGCTTATTTGCAACTTATTTGTTTCCTTTGTCACCACTACTTGTATTATTTTTGGTTCATAGTGACAGTATCACATTTCTGTTTTCATTTGCCTTTTAGAAAAATGGATTTGAACAGTTCTGTATCAACTTTGTGAATGAAAAACTGCAGCAGATTTTCATTGAGCTGACTCTGAAAGCTGAGCAGGTAACACTTCATTTCTCCCTTGTGCTTCTGTTGTTGCTGTGACTTGGTTTTTTTGTCTTCAGTCAGTAAAAAAAGTCCCACCTTTCCCTTAACCTAGTTCTAGCAACACAGGAAGTACTATATACTTACGCCCCACCCTAGTACAGAATAATTTTCAGCATTTTTCTTTTCCTCTCTTCAGGAGGAGTATGTACAGGAAGGAATCCGATGGACTCCCATAGAGTACTTCAACAATAAGATCGTCTGTGACCTCATTGAGAGCAAAGTGGTAAGTTTCACTAATTGTGCAAATCAAACATCCATCTCTTTCAAAAGTTAGATATGATCTGTCATTGCCTAGTGCGGTAAATCAATAAAACTAACATTAGCGAACTAAGAAGTTCAGATCCACATCCACACAAGCCTCCTTTCTCTTCTCATGAGAGTTTGTCTAATGGCCTCAAAATGCCTGATATGCTTCCAAATTCAATTTGCTTCACTCACAGAGACACTAGACACAAAGAGCCATGAAATTCACAACAAGGGAGAACCTTAACCATCCATGTCGGTGTGACAGCATGTGAGAAAGTGCTTCTCTGTGCTTCTCTTCACTGCTAAAAGCTAATGATTGTCTGTGAGAAGTGTACAAGCTGTTTTCCTTCCGTCTGATTTTTTCCGTTGGATAAAGAGAGATGTTTGAATTTTCTGACAATACAGACAGCTGTGTGTTTTCATCCAGGTTAATGTATAACGGTTCATTTCCTGAGTTTTGATTAAGCTTAAAAAGCTGTGAATGTGGCCTAAAATGGTTTCAGACACTTCAGACATAAATGTTTGTAAATGTTTTATGTACTATAACATGTGGGTAAAATACATAAAAGTAGATGTCCTGCAATGCAGCATGCCATACCTCATCTATAACTATACTACTGTAAGTGTGTACTACTACTACTACTACTACTTTAAAAAAAAAAAAAAAGATTGAAAGAATAAATAAAGTAATGAATAAAGTGAATAAATAAATGAATTAGACAGGTACAAACAGTAACAATCAACAAGAGCCAAAATAAAACCCTAACCAAAAAAATAGAAAATAAAATAATCATAATTCAATTCAATTATTAATGAGCTTAATAGGATTTCCAAATGCATTTTACAATATGAATGAATCTCACTATCATTTTGTGTCCTTTCCCAGAATCCTCCAGGCATCATGAGTATACTGGATGATGTGTGTGCTACTATGCATGCGAAGGGTGAGGGTGCAGATCAAACGATGCTGCAGAAGCTCCGAATGCAGATCAACAATCACGAGCACTTTAACAGCTGGAACCAGGGCTTCATCATCCACCATTACGCTGGCAAGGTATTTACGCTGGCAAGGCATCTCTTTACCCACCTCTCCGCACTCCTCTGAAGTGTTGTTAAATCATTTTCTTTACCTTTTTTTTCCTCACAGAATTTTCTTCTACTTTTTTGCTTTTCATTGTCTCTCACTGTGTCTTTCCTTCCAACTCTCTCTCAGTCTCTCGTTTACACTCTGTTGCCTCAAGGTAGTTCAGTATGTGTGGTACCATCTACATACCCCGTGTTCAATGAGGCATGCTCAGAGGGGAGGCAGGGGGAGCCTGTCCACATCCTGCACCATTAGATTTAAAATAAGCAAGTTCTACAGACAAAGGAAAACCCATGATAAAAAAGGCATCTGTCTTCTAGCATTGACTGCATTTAAATAAGTGCTGGGAAACGATTAATCGCATCCAAAATAAAATTTTTGTGTACATAATATATGTGTGTTTGCTGTGTATATTTATTATGTATATAAATACACACACATATGCATGTATATATTTAAGGAAAATATGATGTTTATATATTAAATATATTTATATATAATATAAATTATATGAATATAAATATATACATGTAAATATTTTCAAAATATATACTGTATGTGTGTGTCTTTATATATACATAATAAATATACACAGTACACACACATATATTATATAAACAAAAACTTTTATTTTGGATGCGATTAATCACGATTAATCATTGCCCAGCACTAATTTAAATAAATAAATAAATAAAATGGGCAAAACCAGTAACAACCAACAAGAGCCAAAATAAAACCCCAACCAAAAGTTTAAAAACGGAAGAGAAAATTGAAAGGAAATAATAATAATAATAATAATAATAAAATGACAATGGAGAAAATCTGGATGTCTCCAAATGATTTGTAAAAAATATTAATGCATTTGTGGGATACATATTTTGAAGTGTACAGTATAAATAATTGTAATAAATATAAAAGCAAGGTCCAGATCAAAAGTAAATATATATATATATATATATATATATATATATATATAAGTACTTGTAAGTAATTGGTTGGTTGAACAGACATTGATCTGAGCATCTATTTGCTTAACTCCGGCTCAAGCAATGACTTCTTCTAACCCTGTCCAGAACACACAACTGTTTAAATCTGTTACGTGTTTCTCCAGGTGTCTTATGACGCAGAGGGTTTCTGTGAGAGGAACAGGGACGTGCTGTTCACTGACCTGATCGAGCTGATGCAGAGCAGTGAAATGTAAGTGTCACTCCTCCATCATAAAAATCAGCCAGTCTGTGATCTCATCCAACAGCTGCTTGTAACAGACTCTCAGAACGCTTGAAGATCTTAATATATGTAAATCATGGATATAATCAGGCCAGCTGAAGGGCACATAATAGAAGTGTGCAGGAGATTATCATTGTTTGAGTCCAAAAGGCCCCTCTGTCTCTCAAGGGAGTAGGACTTGTAGAGCGTGCCTGTTGCTCTTATGTGCTCCTGGGCCTCTTTTGGACCCCAACAGCCATCTGTGCAAGCCGTCTCCTCCTCCAGCCCTTTGTGAAGCCTTCTGGGGGTCTGCTTTCAGACGGCATTCAGACACGTGCTGTAATGCGTATATATCTGCACTGCAAACATACACACACAGAGTTTGCAAGGGGACTTCCTTTGCACCGGCCAGCAGGTCCTATGCACAGAATAGCCCTGTATCTCCACTCCCTGACCTTTAACCCTATTAAGAGGTTTAAGAACAAAACAACCTTATGTGAAAGCTTAAGTTTAAGAGAACATAATTTTAACATAAAATATACGCTTGATTTCTGCATTTAAACCTGTAATGTGTTACAGATACTGCAGAGAGGAGTTATTATTTGAGCCAAGAACATTCCTTTAATGTCCCAAAAACCTTAACAAGAGTAGACGCCTTTCTTTTCTTTTTTTTTTTTTTGTAACCAGCTGGCATTTGGTACAAAATCTGCTCAAAAAGCACACTTGAGCTAAACAAGGTCCACATACAATGACATTTTATGAATATTAAAATACTGTACAGATACTACAAGGAAACCAATAATAATATATTTACTGCTATATGCTGAAACTCCGTAAAATCTAGTGAGACAAACAGATAGTAAGCACCACAGATTAAAAACCACAGGTATTCAGACTGTCCCAGTGATGATGATCTCCGAAACAATGTGCACTGTGGCTCGAAGGAATTCAAGTGACCCTGGTCTGCTGCGGAGAGACACGATTCAAAACATTCCTGTCTGTTAAAGTCTGTATTTCGTCTGCTGTATTATTCTCTTTTGCTACCAACCCCAAATCATTCCTTTCTGGTTTGATTCTCTTTATTAGACCTTTCATTCGTGCCCTGTTCCCAGAAAACCTCAATGCTGAGAAAAAAGGCAGACCCACTACTGCAGGGAGTAAAATTAAGGTTAGTTGAGTCTCATCTTGCAAGTTCTTTGCAGGTCTCTGAACCTCTGTTTCTAATCATATACTACACTGATAACCACTTTTCACATATTCTTTTTGCCTGGCTGTCTGTGTAGATTAGGTGGTTTTCAGTTTTAATTGTGTGGGGGTTTTTTTTTCACGTAAGTAACGCTGTTAGGTGTTTTAGCTCTTTCACATCCTCTCTTTTTCTTTCTAATGGCAGAAACAAGCCAACGATCTGGTGAGCACCCTGGTGAAGTGTACACCTCACTACATCCGCTGTATCAAACCCAATGAGACCAAGAAGCCCAAAGACTGGGAGGAGAGCAGGTGAGAGTCCACAGTCATGGCAAAGTTTAATTCTTACTTCCTGAGGAGTATTTAAGTAGTAGTATTACATTTTGTGAAAGTGCCCATTCTTAATGTTAAAGAAAAAAACAAATCAATGCTTTGAGAGCGAAACATCCTCACTAAGTAGCTTCTGCCTTTAATGCGGCACCTGAGCTTGTTTGTCATAAATTTCTGGGGGAAAATCACAGCGAAACAGAAAAATCTAACAGCCGTTACTCCAGTCTTCAGTGTCACATGATCCTTCAAAAATCATTCTAATATGCTGAAGTTGTGCTCAAGAATCATTTATAGTTATTAAAACACTTTGCTGCTTAATGTTTTTGTGAAAACCAATTTCTTTCTGAATTCTTTGATGAATAGAAATTTCAAAAGAACAGCATTTATTTGAAATAGAAATCTTCCGCAAAATTGTAAATGTATGGACTGTTGTTTTTGATCAATTTAATGTATCCTTGTTGAATTAAAGTGTTCATTTCTTTCAAAAAATAGTAAAATACAAATATTTTGAAGGGTAGTCTAAATCTAAATGGAAAATTCGAAAGGAAAGTAGCAACTAAAGGATTCCGATTTTCTTTCTCAGCATGGTTGTCCTTTGTCCCAACACTTTTTTTGTTTGTTTACTTTTCCTGCCTTTTTCCTCTTTCACCCACAGTGTTTTTGGAATGAAACTTGGAATGAAATGTTCTGATCCGGTGCATGTATTGTTCAGACTCTAATGGTCTTCCTGTTATGAGGGTTTGTGAGCATTGTTCATTTTAGGCAGTATAATTAGCGCTCAATTTCATTCTCAGGATGTGTGTGTCCAAAAGGTTTGCATGTATTTAGTCATTTATTTTGGAAAGACTGATGGGGAATCTATCAGAAATGCCTTATTTGTTCATAAAATCGCAACAAACTGAGAAGAATTTCTGTAAAGGGGCTTTCTGAGTTGTTGCTGTAAATATTAACCTTCCTTCCTTCCTTCCTTGCTTCCTTTCCATCTGTCTCTATTTCTCTCTAGAGTAAAGCACCAGGTGGAGTATCTGGGTCTGAAGGAGAATATACGAGTAAGGCGTGCCGGCTATGCCTACAGAAGAATCTTCCGCAAGTTTTTGAACAGGTAAAGACCGTTTCAAATTCGTCCTCAAAACCTGACAGTGTGCTCTTCGTAGAACATCATGGAATGAGAGCATATGGTCACATCTGGCGTTACGGTTTCGTCATCCAGTGAGAAGACACCATTTTCACAAGAAACAGCTTCAGAAAGAGAAGGAAGAGAGATCTTAGAGTTGGAAGTGTGTGTTATGGCACTTTCATGTTGATGAATTTTGGTTCATCTTTTGTTGTGGGCCAATAGTTGGGCAGTTTCCTCTGTGCCTCAGTGTACAGCGAACAGACGTCATTGTGTTGGTTTAAGGGTCTAATTCTTCCATCATGACACCAATTACTTCACATGCTTCATTGGGTTATTAACTTTTTACATAAAAGTAAAAACCTGAATCATCCTTTGGTGTGTTAATATTAAACGTCCTATTGGTTTTAGAGTTGCTTTTTTACTCCACCCTGCCAGTGTTTATTTTGCGCACACACACTTCTTACAGTTTATTTATACAGGGCTCCATTTCAGACGACTTTCAACTAAGCATTTTGTACTTTTATATGAATGAAAATACATACTTTACTCAAATATATGATTTCATTCTCCAAATGATGAAACCTTCCTCTTGTTCTCTCTCAGGTATGCCATTTTGACGAAGGAGTCGTGGCCGACGTGGCGTGGGGATGAAAAGCAAGGTGTGCTGCATCTCCTGCGCTCCGTAAACATGGACCAAGACCAGTATCAGCTCGGACATACCAAAATCTTCATCAAAGCCCCTGAGTCGGTAAGACCTGACAAGTTTGGACAAGTTCAATTGAGATCTTTCAGCAACAGAATATGATATAAGGTCTGTTTTAATAAATATAAAGTTATCTTCACAAATAGAAGTACATTTAAAATACAATGTCTGCTCCACTTTGAAGAATCAGTATTTCACATTTTGATCCTCTGTTAGTCAAATGTCTTTTCACTATAAGACTTCACATGACAGAATTCACCAAACGTTAGAATAGGAACCAATCTGCACACTTGTTTGCATTCCACCTCTCCCATATTCACATATACATATGAATGAAAGTGAATGGAACACAGTCTAATGCAGGGGTGCCCAAACTCGGTCCTGGAGGGCCGGTGTCCTGCACAGTTTAGCTCCAACTTGCCTCAACACACCTGCCGGGAAGTTTCTAGTATGCTTAGTAAGAGCTTGATTAGCTGCTTCAGGTGTGTCTAATTGGGGTTGGATCTAAACTCTGCAGGACACTGGCCCTCCAGGACCGAGTTTGGGCACCCCTGGTCTAATGTGACCATACCTTAAGTTTGACAGCCAGAAAGTGTTTAAAAAGTTTAACTAAAGTTTTATAATTTAAAACCAAACATTTTTCTTGATGTTTCATTTGAAAACATTTTTCTTTAAAATACACCACTGATCAAAATTTAGGGGCTTGAAAGAAGTCTCATTTGCTCACCATTGCTGCATTTATTTGGTCAAAAATCTAGAAAAAATTGTGAAATATTGTGAAATATTATTGGCATTAGCAATAACTGTTTTCTATTTTAAGATATTTTCAAATGTACTTTGTTTTCATGCAGTTTACTGCAGTCTTCAGTAAACTAGAATAATTAGAAAGATTTCTTTTAGAAATTTTTGTGGAAACCATGACTTGATGAATAGAAAGTTTAAAAAAAAGCATTTATTTGAGATAGAAACAATTTGTTACATTATAAATGCCTTTACTGTCAATTTTGATCAATTTAATTTGTCCTTGCGGAATAAAAACATTATTTTCTTTAAAAAAATCTTACTGACCCCAAACTTTAGAACGTAGTATAAATGCCACTTCTTATATTTTGTTATAATGCAGTGATGCTGATACTTTTTCAAATTTATCAGTGCTCATATACTTTCAGACTGCTCTACAAAATTCACTTGAATACATTTTTAAATGGTTAAAGCAAAAACATACACCAGCTGCAGCTGGCACAAGCTGCAGCATGTAGAACATTGCTTCTTGCTTTGGTCTAGATTTCACATTTCAGTTGTGCTGTAATGGCAGTAGAGTGGTAAAGTGTAAAAGTCAGCCTTTGTCTCGCAGACATCAGCTCAGCTCTTAGTGGTGATGAATAGTGGGCAGTCAGCAAGAAAGGAGGAGGGACACTGGGCTGGTCCCACGTCAGCACTGTTAGGTCAACATTACTCTGGATCTGATACACAACTGCAGTGCTGTGGTAAAGCTGCTTCTGTTATGTCCAAGACAGCTTTGCGTTTTCCACTGCGCTTTTTTTTTTTGGATTGCTTATGAAAGCACTGCTTGTGGATGTGCTGTGATCTCACTGTTGACATTTAGATGTACACACGTATACATAGATCCACAGAATAAGGCTCTGTGGCTCAGCATGAATGCACCAGATTATCCAGAGATGTGTGACTTTGGCATATAGGTGTTAAAACGTGGCCTTTTCCATGTGTGTGTGTGTAATATTTAATATGTGAGAGCCCAGATTTGAGCTGCCCAGCGTCTCAAAACAAAACTCCTTCTGAGATAAGGTGCTGACACAGAGTAATTAGTTCATGACTACAAGAATTTCTTTAGTGAGAGAGAGTGAGAAAGAGTCGCTTTGCCAAAATGAACTCTTTGATCCTACTGAGAGCTGATGAAAGTGAGTCTTACAGTGTTTGCATGAGCCGTCCTAGCAGTATGATAGGATGAATTTCACCAACAGTGTCAAAAACTGTCCAGGCTACATTTTAACACAAAATTAGGGAGAAAAACCTGTTATTTGCGTTGTGGTCATTAATTTGATATACATTATTTTAAGCGTTAATTTAAACATTCATACACTATCGTTCAAAAGTTCGGGGGTTAGTATGATTTTTTTTTATGCTTTTGAAAAAAGTTTCTTATCCTCACCCAAGCTTTTTTTTTTTTTATCAAAAAATGGATTTTAATACAGTAAAAACTGTAATATTGTGAAATATTATTACATTATATCATTATTTAACTTTTTTTTCTATTTGAATATTTTTTTTTTTTACAATTGAAAACCATGATGCTTTTTTTTGTTCATAATTCTTTGATGAACAGTTTAAAAAACAGTATTTATTTGAAATAGACATCTTTTTTAACATAATAAATATATTCACTTTTGAACAGTTTAATGCATTATTACTAAAAATATAAGTATTAATGTTCTTAAAATATGTATATATACTGACCGCAAATTGAACAAAACAGTATAATTAGTATAAATTTGTTATTTATCAGTTATTTGCCATAACATTAAACTGTTTATCAATGGATGGTTTGTGGGTGTGTGTTAGTCTGTGTGTGGGGTGGGAGACAAAGAAGGATTTCATTGTGTGTTGGCTCATAATTTCTCATCCTGTGCCAGCCGTTTGTGTGTGTGTGTGTGTGTGTGTGTGAGAGAGAGAGAGAGAGAGAGAGAGTGAGTCAGTGCCAGGCCTTTGTGATAATGATAGGATCTGATGTTTAGTCTACAGTGCAGCAGAGCTGTGACAGTGTGTTCTGAGGACATACAGGAAGCACAGTGGAGCTGCACAGTGCTCAAAGCATTATGGGATACTTTGAACAGCTGCTTACCGAGAAAGAGAAATATGAAAACTGAAGAGAGAAACTCCTGTATGACAAGAACAGACCGAACCCACTATGTGTCATAATGGGACTATTTAATACAGCTCCAGTGAAGAGTGACCTTTAGTGTAATGGACAGGGTTATGCAGCTCTATTCACTATTGTTATTTGAAGTCAATAACAGTCTGGATTCAGCACATAATTTGTTTGACTGATTCAAACTGATACCTGATGAATTTGTGAGCCCTTTTATTGATTCATTTGAATAACCTGCATTATATTCTGTTTACAGCTCTTCCTGCTGGAGGAGACAAGAGAGCGCAAATTCGACGGTTATGCCAGAACCATTCAGACGGCCTGGCGGAAATATTGTGCACGCAAGAAATATGTTCAAATGAGAGAGGAGGGTGAGTTCAAGCTTCAGATGATTTGTTTGAATGAGGTTAAGATTTTAGATACAAGCACCCACATACAAAGACAAACACATTATGAGATGGTAGAACATGGTAGAATGTGTCATAGTTAAAAGAGGAATTTAGTGGTTCTCTTTGGAGGCTGACCTCAACTGCTGCTTTCAGCTGAATTATTGTCATTATATTTAAAAGTAATAATAGACACACAAAGACAAAAACACTCCCACCTTGTTTGGGTGATCATGCTTTGGGTGTTTATTCAGCAATGCACGCTTTTGACCCAGTTTTAGAATAAAAACACTTTAATAAAGCACTTTTCAATTTTCAGTTTAGCTATTAACAGTGTCTAATTGTGGACATAAACTTTGTTTAAAAGTTTAGGTTCATTCAAAAGTATTATTATTAAAAGTGATATACCTTCATTCAGAAGTATCATTATAAATAATAAATGAATGAATAAATAAATGTTTCTTGAGCATCAAATTTGTGAAGGATCATCTGACATTGAAAATTGCTGAAAATTCTATTTTTTTGAAATGTAAAATATATTAAAATGGAAAATACTCATTTTAAATTGTAGTAATATTTCTCAATATTACTGTTTTTACTGTGTTTTTCATTTTCAAAAAATATTTTGAAAATGTCATTTTTGTCTTTTTTTTTTCCCCCTGAACCATATTTTTTTCTGTAACAATGTAATTTCCATAACATCTCAGATTGGAAATTTGATGGATTACATTTGTTTTAAACATTTTTGCAATAAAATGATTTCTTCTGCTAATTTTATAGCTTTTATATTTTATATAACATATCACATTTAATTTTATATAACGTGACATACAATTAATTATTTTCATTATATTTGAATTATTTTCTTGTATCAAAAGAAACCAACCTGATTGGAAATTGGATGCTCAAAAAATTCCATTCACAAGTGACATTTACTTATATTTTCCTTGTTTTCTCACACATCAGGTCTGGATTTATTTTCAAGCATAATCTTTTGAGGTCCCAATTTTTTTGTACATGGCAGGTTATGGCCTGAGAACTAAAGCTTTTTGAAAATAACACTGAACACTGATTCTATCCTCTTCCAGCCTCTGATCTGCTGCTGAACAGGAAGGAAAGAAGGCGGCACAGCTTGAACAGGAACTTTGTGGGTGATTACATAGGTATGGATGACCGGCCCGAGCTCAGGCAGTTTGTGGGCAAAAGGGAGAAGATTGATTTTGCGGACAAAGTCAACAAATTCGACAGGCGGTTTAAGGTGAGGTTACCAAAATTAGCACACAGCTTTGCCTAGATGACAGGCAACATTTATGAATATATATGGGCATCTAAAACGGTGTTTTTATCTGTTCAGAGCATCAAGAGAGACCTGATCCTCACCCCTAAATCTGTCTACCTGATTGGAAGAGAAAAGGTGAAGCAGGGGCCAGAGAAAGGGATGGTGAAAGAGGTCCTGAAGCGCAAAATTGACGTAGAGAAGATAATGGCTGTTTCTCTAAGGTACGTCAGTGCACAAGTTCAGTCAGTTAATTTAATGTAATGGCAAGCTACAACAAACCTTAGCACTCATTTGAATAGGATCTGTAAAAACCTGTATATTGAGTCGCAAGGAGGCTGCCGAATGGGCTGCAACTTCCCTCCCATATGTAAAACAGAGCCTGTATGCAGTCCCAAAATGCCTTGCATAACCATCTGTGGAATTATAGGCGTAGAGACATCAAAGGTCTAGTTTGGTTGTTAGAGCCGTCGTCTGCTCTGTGTTACTTAACGCATGTTGAATCGAGGTCTGCGATATATACAAAGCTTCGGTCTCTTAAAAACATTTATAGTTTTTTTAGTGTTCGCTGGAAAGGATCAAACATCCAGAACTCTCTCAAAGGAACCTAACCTAGATTACAGAACTAACATAAGGACCAAGGACAAGGTACCAGCCCCCCGTAGCCCTGCATATTTCGGTTTTGGAGTGGGGGGTTGTCAATAATGTGAACCAGGTGTTGCTGGGAAGGGAGAGTACACCTTGTAAAAAACTCATTAGAAAGGACTTAAGTTTATTGGGTGAAGCAGGGCATCTCTGCATGTGTCCCAGACATGGAAACTTCAACAGTCACCATATCGTTTGCTTTTTTGTGTGTGTTTGACCCGACAACCTGTGTGTACCCTGAAATAAAAGACTGTATCATGTTGAAGGATTGAACAAATGTGGATATTTCAGATCTTGAAAAGACATTTGTCTCCCATACAGCACAATGCAGGATGACTTCATGATCCTGCACGAGGAGGAGTATGACAGCCTGCTGGAGTGTGTGTTCAAGACGGAATTCATCAGTTTACTGGCACGCCGATACGAAGAGAGAACACAGAAAAAACTACCTCTCAAATTTAGCACCACGTAGGTTGAAATATATTTAACGTTGCTACATTTATAGCAAAGCCATGGCTTTATACTTAATGAAAAAGTGAGAAGATTAAAACACGAGAATTTTTTTAGATTTGGACTAAAAGTGTCTTAACTTTTTGTTTTTGAAAGAAGTCTCTTTTGCTTACCAAGGCTTTATTTATTTGATAAAAAATGCAGTCAAAACAGTAATATTGTGAAATAATAGTACAATGTCAATGAACCATTTTCTATTTTTACACATATATTTTAAAATGTTATTTATTCCTGTGATGGCAAAGAATTTTCACATTCTTTGATGAATGGAAAATTCAAAAGAACAGCATTTATGGAAATCTTTTGTTACATTATAAATGCCTTTACTGTCACTTTTGATCAATTTAATTCAGCCTTACTGACTCCAAAATTTTGAATGGTAGTGTAAATATCTAATTTACTGTTGATTTTAGTTTCTGTTGTTCCTTTTTTATTTTAGTTTTTTCAATTATTAGTGTTTTAATAAACAACATTTGCTTTTATATTTTATTATGTAATGCAATGACATTCAAGCATTTTTAAATAGCTCAAGTGTCCAAATACTTCTTGTGCCCACTGTACACTAATGAATGACTGTAACTGGACCTGCAGGCTGGAAATGAAACTGAAGAAAGAAGGATGGGGACCCTGGAATGCCGGAGGGTCCAGACAGGTGCAGTTCATCCAAGGTCAAGGGGACGTAGCTGTGCTGCGACCCTCGAACAAAATGCTGCAGGTCAGCATTGGACCGGGTTTGCCCAAAAACTCACGTGAGTATTGACTCGTGTGTTATTCACAACATCATTTAATATTATTTAATTCAGCGTTGTTTGTTATCCATGCAAGATCTCATACACCCAGATTCAATCATGCAGGTCCTACTAAGCAGGGCGTCACTGAAAGCCGTCCCAACATGTCCAGGACGCACCACCACACCCCAACACGAGTCGCACCCGGGCCTCCAGGTACATTAACTTTCCTGATCTTCTCATCACATCAGTCAACATGCATTTGTTCAAAAGATCTTAAGCTTGTATGTTTCCCAGCAGTTGCTCATCAGAACGGAGGGCTGAGGAATGCAAATCACACTGCCAATCAGAGGAATTCGCAACATCACAGCAATCAGAGGCCCACATCTGGAAACAACGCCCGTCCGTTCTTGCCTACTAATGTCAGTCAGCTCAAGGACCGAGGCAGCAGACAGGCACCTCAGCAAACCAACCTGGATTTCCTCAAAGTACCAGACCAAGGGGCCGCGGGGTGAGAGCACGCAGCATGAACACACTTAAAATTATATAGCTAACAACAGACATTTTACTGAAGATGGTAAACATTTGTCTGATTGCTAGACGCATAGCTGGAGCTCGACTACCAGACATTATCCATGCGAACAAAATGGTGATCTGCATTTGAATGTAACATGCATGTATCTCTTTACCGTAGCAGAAATCGACAACCATCTGACAATGGAGGAATGTGAGTCTGAGCATGTGTGTAGTTTCTGTTAGGTGGCAGTGGTTGTGGTTCATTTGAATAGCGATAGATCAACCCCAGAGATGCCCAACTTCAAAGACACCATCGCATCCTCTCAGTCTTGTTTTGTTTTTCCATTTCCTTATCACATTTTATAGATTACAGTTTGTTTCACACTACTGTTCAAAAGTTTAGTGCCGGTAATATTTTGAATACGCTCTCCAATGCTGCATATTTTTGATCAAAAATACAATAAAAACAGCAATGTTGTGAAATATTATAACAGTTTAAAATAACTGTTTTCTTTTTGAAAATATTTTAAAATGTAATTTACTGCTGTGATGGCAATTACTCCAGTCTTCAGTGTCTCATGACACTTATTTGGTGTTCAAGAAGCATTTATTAGTATTATCAGTGTTGAAAACAATTTTGATGCTTAACTTTTTTTTTTTTGTGGCATAAAAGAGCAACTTTTTAAAAAAATACGATTTCTGTGTAACAATGCGAGTCACTTTTGGTCAAATTAATCTGTTCTTGAGTCTAAAATTATTTAAAAAGGATAAAAAAAAATATTACTGACCTCAAACTTTTGAACAGTAGCGTATGTTACTGAATAAAGTTCAGATTGTGAATATCTAATTAAATGAGACTTTTTTTTTTTTTTTTGGGTTGGGCATTTTCTAACATTTTCTCTGTTGTAGTCATGATGAGGGTCGACTCAGACACATCATGAAGGCTGAAGGGCTAAAAAATGGCCCTTCGTCGCAACAGCTGAAAACCCCCCACACACAATTCTGGGTTTAAAAGTGAGGTGGAGGATCAACTGAATGAAGTCTATTTGGAAAAGACTAGTTCAGACTGACAGTGTAATGCATAAATGTGAATCTGTCGCCACCTAGTGGTGAACACACGAACTAACACCACAAAATCAGACCGCTAACCCTCTCACAGCAGCTATATGGTGCTTCAAGAGCCTAGTTGTCTACCTTCACTTGTAGAAGCATGTTCCTGTGGTTGCTGCAGTGTTAGAAACCTCACATGCAACTCCATCAGTTCATGTCCTGTGTGCTTTTCTCCAAGGGCCCACAGGCAGTCCACAAACAGGCCCACTCCAGGAGGTGGCCGTCCCAAACCAGCCCCCAAACCGAAGCCCCAGGTGCCTCAATGTAAAGCTCTTTATGCCTACGATGCCCAAGACACAGATGAGCTCAGTTTCAATGCAGACGACATCATTGACATCATTAAGGAAGGTGAGAGGGCACAAAATGCTTGTTTTACATAATATAAATGTTTTTATTGTGGCAGAACGTTGCCATTTTTGATATCTCTCCGTTATGTCTAGATGCCTCTGGATGGTGGACAGGGAGGCTGAGAGGTAAACAAGGCCTTTTCCCAAACAACTACGTGGCTAAGATCTAACCTCTACTGCTGTTAATGAGGGGATAAGACTTGAACCTCAGCAGACTTGTTAGGAGAAGGACAAAGAATGGAGAGAAAATGGAGATAATCAAGGAAGGAGCGAGGTGTGCCATGGCTGTGGTTAAACTCCTCAAAAGCTCTGCGTTCTGGTGCCACGGACACTTGAGGCCATGCAGGCAGACGCCAGTCAGACATGAAACTTTTCTCCAGGGCGCTGAATACTGAGCTGTCCCTGTGAGCACTGATCAAAACTATTTATTGTATTTATATTATAGCTTTCTACAGTTTATTTCTAATGTGGTTTGTTCATCTGTCATTGATATTTAAGGTGATCTTAATTCACTTGAAGAGATGAAGTAGCCATTTTATGTGGGAACAAGCTTTTTATTTTGCTTTTGATTTGGATCAGTTTTATATGTAAATTAAGGTGCTTGCCTTTTAGAGTCACCTGCTGTTCATGATTTTTATGTTATGTTATTTTTATTTTTTTTCCAATTTCTTGAAGTCATGTCCAAATCAATGGTTTTAGTGGGGAATGTTTTGCTGCTAAGGACCGTTTTACATGTTATTGCCTTTCATCTTGTAGTTACCAGAAACCCAAATGTATGAAATGCACTACGGCTCTTGAAAACCATGGTTTGTATGCTTTTGAAGTTCATAATCTCAGAACAATGCTGAATGTATCATTGTGCAAAAGATGCAAACAGTTGGGTAAAACTGTCTAAATTTAAACTACAGTGGTATTTCCATGCATTAAGACACAATCAGCACATTGTTACTGTATAGTTATGAAATATTTTATCAGTATGAGATACAAATGTACTGGTTAGCTCATCCACACCAACATTCAGCAAGGTGCTAGTCAGTGAAGAATCAGAGGCTGGATCCCTGAAAATCTTCTTAAAAAGAAGATTCTCCAGTTAAATTCTTAGGAATTCATTAAAAAATGTTTAAAAGTGCAATTCTTGAGAAATCGTTAAGAAGTACGCATATTTTCTTGTAGTAAAGTGACAGTTGGTGTCTGATTGTATACTATTGTACTGATGAGGTTGCCTTGTCTAATACAACTAATTCAAAAGTTTATGCTGGTACATTTTATTTTTCTTTATGATACATTTAGCCTCTTACTTAGAACAAGTTAGAGGTCATCCTAATATTAAGAAGTTATTTATGGTGACTTGTAAGAACATTCCTTTCAGGAATTTTAATTAAGAAAAAGTGAAAAATTTGTCATTAACTATTCACCCTCATGTCGTTCCAAACCCGCAAGACCTTTTTTCATCTTCGGAACACAAATTAATATATTTTTGATAAAGTCTGAGTACTTTCTGACCCTACATAGACAGAACTGTAACTAACACGTTCAAGGCCCAGAAAGGTAGTAAGGACATCATTAAAATAGTCCATGTGACATCTGTGGTTCAACTGTAATTTTATGAATCTACAAGAATAATTTTTGTGCGCAAAGAAAACAAAAATAATGACTTTACACAATTCTTCTCTTCCCTGTAAACAAGGCACAGCACGTTTGTTCTACGTCAGTAGCAGCAGCAGGCTCATGCATCATGGGGAGAGAAGAATTGTTGAAGTCGTTATTTTTTTCTTTACGCATAAAAAGTATTCTCCTTGTGACAAAATTAAACTTTACAGATACTTCACCTTAAATTTTTCATCACATGTAGAGACTCCAATTTCATCAAGTACAAATTCAGGCATAACGTGTTCCTGTGTGTATAAATAAAATTCTCTGTAATAATTAGCGCATTAGATCATGGCTCCACGCCAGATAAAGATCCAGTCCCTATCAGGGAAAAATCTGTTTTGTCTGGTAACAGAACTAATCAGCAAATTTGTCTGGTACCCAAAACCATATTAACCAACTTCTATCAGCCAAGAAGTTGACGGAGCAAAGCCAGTGAAGAGCAGGAGACAAAGTGATGATAAAAGGAGCAGAGTTTATTGAACTAGCTTAGTTGCACGTTTCAATGCTCAGACCATGTATGACAAACAAAAATCCAACAAGTAGTGTTGTACATCTCATAAAACTTGTTTCAATAAACATTCCCACTTATCTCTTATTCATGAATACAAATAGCCCTTAAAAAGTCATAAGACTAAACAAAGAAAAAAAAAAAAAAATTATATACGACTAATCAATGAATAAATCAATGAAATGAGTATATACACATTGCTTAAATGATTATGATTGAATAGGGGGGGAAAAAAAAAATAAATAAAAAAATTTAGTAACAGTTATGAATGAATAAAGGAAGAAAGTAAAACAAAAGTATGGTTGCTCTCTTGAAGCAAAACAGTTTGTGAAGAGACTTCAGGGCTTTCATTTAAGCATGTATCATTTTTTAAATTTTAAGAGTGTTGAACATAATCCAGGAAATCAGCATCAGAACAGTCAAGTTCAACAAGACAAGCCTAACATGTTACTATCAGCATGAACACAAGCCAGAAATTGGTATTAAATCTTTGGATTTTAATGGACCCCAGCTTCTATTTGCCCACTAAGAGGTAAAGCAAAAATACAGCTCCAGCAAGTTATTTAAAAAAAAAAAAAAAAAAAAAAAAAAACACACAACACCTTGATTTAAAAGTTTAATCTTCATAAAAAGTAGAAAAAGTGTTTATACAGACAAAAACAATATGTACATCAGTTTAAAAAGCAGCAGTCCATCTCCCAAAATGGCTGACAAGATAAAGTGCAGGTTTTAGTGTCCATTCCTTAAAATAAAATAATCCTCAAGAGCTGGACAGCAAAGGAGCAGCCAGATCCTTCACAAGCGACGACTTCAACTGTGGAAGGCGGCTGATCTTCATGAGCCTACTGCTGGAGTATTTCTTCTTCACGGTCTGTAAAAGATGGACATCAAAGCATTCAGTAGAACCAAACAAACATCCCCCCCACCCCCATGCACAACAGTGCAATAAATCGCTTACCACATGCTTTGAGAGCCCTTCATTGACCATAACCACATTTTTGGCAATATGCTGCATGATAGGCTTCAGGTGGGCCTCATCATAGGTAGAGTAGTGTTGCTGGGTTGGTGACTGGAACAAGAAAAATTAAAAGATGGAGGAATTGATGAAGCAGGGGTGGGGAAACTAGAAAATTGACATTTAAAAAAAAAAAAAAAAAAAAAGAAGGTGTTACCCATTTTTGGCCATCAAGCACAAGTTGAGAGAGGCACAGAGCAGCAGCTGCAGTTTCCGAAGGGTTGAAGTGGACCATGTCATAGTCAAGTAGTGTCAGTTCTAGGAAATATTTTGCAAGTGTATGCTTCTCAGCATCCGCCTAAAAAGCAGATGTAAAAAGGCAAGGATGACTCAACATCTGAAGCTCAAACAAATCTGCCAGACTACATCAGGGATCATAAAACCTGAACTTACATTCCCAGCCTTTGAAGCCCTCCGCAGAAAGTGCAGGGGCAGAGGACGTCCAAGCTCAAAGTTCAGCTCACTGAGAATCAGCATCTCCATCTCTCGGATCTGGGCTTTTGTGAAGGCATCGTCAGCGATGTAGGCAAAGTCCCCAACCATCGGCACATACATTTCCTCGTATTTACAAGCAATCAGCATTGCGGTAACGCCCACTAGCTGGAGCTTCTTACGCATCACAGGCTGGACCTGAAAGGGAAAGAAAAAGGGTTTAACTCTGGGCTCCTATACGTTCCACTTAAAAATAAAAACCCTTACATTAAGACTGTGCGTGCTATTGTGTTGCCAAATAATTGCAGGCATATTGTAGCTTGGTACTGCACCTCATACAAATTAACACCAAAACCAGACATTCAATGAACAGCATTTTATTCAAAGTGCAGTGCTAATGTAAAGGATTGTTTGAGATGTCACTGACTGCATAGGTTTTAAACTCACATTGTAGACTTTAAAACAAGTCACTGATATTTTGAAAACCTTACTCTCAAAATAGGAAGATATTCTACCCAGTACAACATTTGCAAGCCTATAAAACCTGGTGATAAAATAATTCAAGCTTTATTCCAAGACCTCACCCATACAGGACTTCATATATGGTGTAGGAACCCGGTTAACTGCATGGAAAAAAAAAAAATAAAATGGCAACACTTTACAATAAAGGTCCCATTGGTTATTGTTCGTTAAAGCATTAACCAACAAGAGCAAAACTTAGTACTAATTACACTTTTAAATTGTTAGTTTAAATAAGTGCAGCAGTTCACTTTTAATTTGTCTACATGTATCCATTCATATTTAAATGGACCCATCTTAAATCTGGATAATGTATCAGTAAATATTAATGTTAACAAAAAGTTATTTTTACCATTGTTAATTCATATTATCTAATGCTAACAAATAGAACCTTATGGTAAAGCGCTACCACTTTCGTAATTCCTTTCAGGTAACACGTACCTGGAGAAAGCGATCAAGGACGGCTACGGTCATGTACAAGGTTTCCTGCAGGAGCTGAAATCTTGAGTGCACCTGAATCAGCCAGTCAACCAGGAGAGCACGCATTCTTCCATTGATATCATAGCCACGCATATAACGGGGACGAACAGCCTGCTGACTCTGGAACAAGAGGACAGCAGCTGTAGGAAGCATGAAGGTTAAAGATGTTACATTTTTAAAAGAGTCAGGTACCTCAAGGCTTCGCAGATAAGCATAGATATTTTTCACATATTCAGGACACAGCTGAGGCATGTCAGCATCCCCTTCATCGATGTCTTCAACTGGAAAGAGCGTGTTGGAGAAGGCTTGACATAGTTCCTCTTCCTTCATGCTCACGTCAGCTTGAGCAGGGGGTAGCGCTGGGGCAGGCTGGGGGATCTCGTGCTGTACCTGGGCACGTTTGGGTTGCACAACAGCTGGCTGGGCAATTCGTGTTACAGGTACCAAAGATTGAACCTTCTGAAAAAGGAAAGAGGAATGTGTAGCAACATGCTGTTCAAATGAGTACGTTGCATGGTGGTACATAAAGACACGCACCTTGGTCTGAACTGGTTTGTGGGTAAAGTTGGACAGTTCCCCAAACACGGCCCTCCTCGCTGCACCAGGCCCGCCGCCTTTGCCACCGATAAAAACAGGGTTGTTTGCATTGCGCTGTACGGGAAGATAAAGTTAATTTTATATCAAAATTTACATAAAAGCCTTTTCAACACAACTGTTAGCATTTTAAGCTAGCGAACGTGAAGCCGTTTCGACGCTACACACAGTCTTTTATCAGATAAATCAAAACATGCTTCTGTATCAAGTACTTACCAAAGCGTGAATTTCCATGGCAAATACGGAGAAGTCGTACTTGAACACAAAATTAAAAATTTACTTATTTATTTATTTTTTTTTTTTTTTAAAAAAGGACCGTTTAGCTTCGCTTAGTATTCTTTATCTAACTCAACTCAAAACAAGTCGTACTGTACAGTACAAAGGCCTGCTGGTGATTCAAATACCGCTCCGCTCTCTCTGATTGGCCACTGCCTCAGGGAATACTCGACGTTGATTGGTTGAAAACGGAAGGGACGCTTATCAATCATCTTTCATATCCGGTTTCACGTGTAGCTCTGTAAAACACAACACTGGATTTTACAGGTTGTTTGACTGATTCCTTAGTAATTAGTTTTTAGTATTAATGATTAGTAGTCATATATGTAGTATTGCGTTGATAGTGTGCTGGTCAAATACTTTTACTTTTAAAAGCTGAACACATTTTGTAAAACTAAACATTTTGAATATGAAACCATTGTTTGCTGCTGAATAAAGCATGTAATAAATCAGTTGTTCTCAAGCAGGTGTCTAGGTCCCACTAGGGGGCCTCAAAAAGATGACTTAAAATATTTCAAGATAAAAATGGCATTAAAATAAGCTCAAATTAAAAACTGAGATATTTCTTATTTCAAAAGCTGCTTTTATCAGTTTCGGAAAACCTGGAGGCTACCTATATGAGGTAGCCTAATTTTGAGTGAATTCTAGACCTAGAAAATAATGTACAATAACAAAATCTTAAGACTCCATGGGCAATTTTATAATGAATTTACGGTTTTCTATATACTTTTCTAGCAAAAACTAGAGAGTATATAGTAAAAAAAAAAAAATATATATATATATATATATATATATATCCTTATCCTTATCCTCCTTACTCATTAAATCACAAACAATTGGAAAAGTCATGGCCTCATGGGGTCTTTGAATAGTGTTGGAGTCCAAAGGTTGTGAACCGCCAAATGTAATAAAACACAATAAAAGCAGAGTCAATAGTAATCATGCCTGTTATTGATGTAATGAGAAAGTACAACTGAAATAGTGATTCATTCATTAACAAATCTTTTAAGTGAATTAATCAACCTTGTTAATTTTTTCATGCTTTGACTTTGACGTTCAACTCTCTTTTGAAGTGAGTGACTGCATTTTTGTCTTTAAAACTGATCTGTAAAAAAAATCATTGGTTGAACCTAAAAAGCCAGGCTAAGCAGTTGGCAGCATGAATGAAAACGTGTATGATGCTTAAACATTGTTTCTGGAGTCTGCTTTGAATTAAATTATTCCAACAAGTATATAACTACAGCATTTAACAACAAGGTTGTTGTTTAAATAAATAAATAAATAAAACCAAAAAACAAGAGAAAAAAAATTATTGAGAGTTGTTTTAACGCCAATCATAGACATAATTTCAGTCTACCTAAAACTTCTGACCTAATAATCTGCATTTATTAAGATTATTAACTAAATTAATAATGTGTTGAAAAAATAACAATAAAATAATAATATCAAAAATGGTTATATATTCTGAAATTGTTCTTTCTGATAGATACGTACATAACTCGTTCCAAAATATTGACATAAATTAGTTCAGAACCAACACACAAAAATATTCACTTGACGCCACCTACTGGCATAACCTGCAGAACTGAACAGTGAAAGACTCTTTGGTGTTAAAATAGAAATAGAAATTGGTACCCTATCACCTGACCAATAAACTATTAAAAACGTTAGCATTGCTTTTAACAGAAAGGGTAATTCTATGCAGTGTTGTTTGTAAGAAAATTAAATGTTTTTCTTATATTTAAATAACGACAAACCCACAAACAAGCACCTTCAGTTTAGTCGTATCAGACGTACACGTGCGCTGCCACATTCTGCCACGAGAGAGCATGAGGCGACCAACTAACGTTACCTAACACAACAGTAACTCACACCAGTCAAGGCTGACAAACCACACTAAAATGTATATAGATTCACAAGAGTCAATGGTCAGCGATTACAATCATTCATGAATTATTCACGATCTAAATTTCAACAAGACTTTAGTTAATGTTGTGGTCCTCGAGAGCCGCCAAGGATGCGAGAATGTCGTAAAATGTCGAAACGCTCGCGCAGCGCCGTTCACATACACATACACACATAGCAGCGCTCTAATGGATGCCGCGGATCGGCAGGAATGGGGACTCACACCCGAGGGCAGACGGGGAGGAATTTTTGCCACATATGACCGTTAGTAAAATGTTGTGTTTGTACATTTAGCTCGCTGTGACGTTTAACGTGTGATACTGTAACTCGCGCGCGTATCCTCATATATTTAAAGCGGAATCGTCGAAATATCCGTCAGTTAGCGGGGAGGCTAAAGCGCTGGGCCTCTCTCTCCTCTCTCTCTTCCTCCCTCTCTCTCGGGTTTGTGTGACTGTCAGTTTCACACAAGCCTCCGCTGACGTTCACTCGCTTCCCCAATACTTTTCTACTTCTGTCGACGACAATTCTACCCTGGAAAGGGGGTTAAGTCCAAGAGGGATAGTTTCACGACGTGTATAGAGGTAAGAGGCGCTGTTTGTGGTTGTTTTAACGCTAAATTTCAGTTGGTAGTAGCTATTGTTTGACTAACTGGAGAGGCTAATAGCCCGCCGCTAGCAGTTTCAGTAGAGAGTGTGTGTGTGTGTGTTTGTCCCAGCACATCCAGGCCCAGTGGGCTACTGATACATAACATCAACTGTCACTATCGCTTAAACGTATTTTAGATGTCTATTTTAGGATGTGTTTTATAATCTCTAGCGCTGTCAGCTGAAGTGGTGAAGAAAGTAAGAACGACAACATCAACATGCCATCGGCGCTTTTCCTTTTCTGTTGTTTATCAAACCCTCGTAGTCTTTGTGTTGTGATTTATGGGATTGTTATCGAACCAGATGTTATTTGATTGGAAATGGAAAAGCTGGTTTCGTCTGGCCATTTTGAGAGGGAATCGGTCAGCAGCTCTTGCTTTCTTGAACAGCCAGCTGGATCAGATTCCAGCCTTTGCATTTCCAATAACATTTTTAATGTGCCCCCTCTGGGAGTATGACATATGTGGTGTTGACTCTCATAAATCAGTGACATCTGAAATGAAAGAGACTGGATTATTAATGTCACCATGGCTCAAACTACTGCACGGTGTTTTGTTCACAGCATCTTCTGTTTCACTGTGCACTTCCATCATCTGTTTGGAAAAATAAACCCTTACAAATAAGAGGCAGGGTTACTACTTTTGCTCCCAGTGGCAGTTGTCTTCATATTTCATCCGGATATGAAAATACTATGTCATTTGTCTCAACGGCTCATTAGAAGATAATGTCATCTGCCTCTATAAAGGATTAATTTGTATGTATTAATAATAAGTGTTTCAGCTCTCCAACATAAGACTTCATGCCTGGTGAAGAAATTACTGTGTTTTTAGGCTTGTTAATGTATTGATATCTGTGCTTGATCTCTATTTGGATATTTACTCATGCTCTTCAGTAACATTGAGGGAAAGACTGTCTGTTACAGTGGTTTGGATGATATATTTTAGTTAATTCTTTAAAATTGTAGAATAATTGAAATGAATGATGTAGGGCTATTAATGGGAAGTTCAGCATGTAATAAAACCGTAGGTTTTACTTCCCCTGTGGAAATATGTGCAAGTAGAATATTTACAATTGTTTTGGTCGGTAAGATTGCACTGGCTTCATATTTTAGTCAGAAATGAACCACAGATCATGTGTTTATGTGTGTTGTCAAGGATGTTTTTCATTACATTATATTTTAATTATGTTCCATAACAATATCTAGTTTTATGGTGTTGTAACGCTGCAGGTTATTGTATTCAGATTTATCTTTGTAACTGAATAATTAGCTAAAAACTATAAATAAAATCACCACTGGAAACACCCCACAAAAAAGCAGTTGCATCAGTCTACTGTAAAATTAGACTTCATAGACCTAGAGAACTGTATAATGTCATATCGGATGATTTAGGATATCTTGGACTTATTATGTGATGTTGTGATGTTTTGTGAGTTGTTTTTGAGTACTTATGTATTTTGTTGATTTCCAGTAGCAACTGTACGTCAGATTTCAGAATTATATTCAAATAATTGATTCAGCTGAAGTTTGATAAAAATTTATTAATATTTGTTTGTAAAAAAAAAAAAAAAAAACATTCTCAGAGTGCACAGTTGTGGTCCTCCTCCATGACATGAAATGAGAGTCTACTGTTAATAAATGCAAAAAAAAAAAAAAACTTTTTGGGCCTCTTAGATATAACTTGAATTATTGTTGCCATTTTTTGAAAACACATGGATATTTCGTGAACCGTAATTTGTGTGGTGAATTTGAAGTGATATTTACAGTTATTCTCCCACGTTCTGGCTGTGTGTCCTGCTATTGCTTATGGCAGAGCTGCTCAACATAGATATACACAGCAATCCTTGGGGAAGGAATTAAAACAGTCCCTCATAATCCCCTATCTTCTGAAATCTGTATCCACCTTGGCGTCAAGAGGCACTGCCGCAATGGGCCCCTCTGGGGCCACCTCATATGGAAGTGCTGTGGTGCACTTTGTTGCATGGCACAGGGGTACATCACAGGTTGACAGGATCAGCCTCAGAGGAGCCTGGAAGAACAGTCTAGCTCAGGGACATTGATGAACACAGTTTGAGCTTTTATTTCTTGATGGAGTGAAGAGTGAAAATTATGTTATGAAATGGCATGAAGAATCATGTACTTTTCCACTTAAAAATAATGAATAAATAATTTTAGTCATGCAAAGGAGACCCAGTCACACAGTTTTTGTGTGTTGCAAGCTTGAGTTCCTCATCTTGTTTTATCCGGGTCTTGCATTAATAGTGATATTTACAGCAAGGATTCATTTTAAAACCCTGTTTTTTGTGGCTTTTGTCAATATAACGAAGCTTCTCAATTTTCCCCATTTTTTTTAATTCATAGCATTATAGACACAGTTTCTTGTTTTTTGACATTAAACTAAAAGGTTGTGAGAGGGTTTCTTTTGGTTTGCTTTGTGAAACTGGATATTGCTCAATATAGTGGGTCATAATAAAAGTTAGTGGTCTTGATAGAATAACAGTATTACCATAGTTACAGTGAAACATTTAGACTGCAGTTACTGGAAACCTGACTTTGTTTACTTTGAAGGAAGACATTTTGTACAGATTTTATTCTTATGAAATCTTTGTTTGGATTTTACCTTTCTGATACAGCAACAGTTTCAGTGTATATTACTTGTATAGGCCTATTTATTTTCTATACAGTGATTGTGCACCCAGTGTTGGTCTACAGTGCTTTTAGTGATTTTAAACAGATTTTCAGGACAGGTGTTGTATTTTTAGCTTATATTATACTGTTTTCTTTCTTTTTTTTTTATCCACTAAGGATGCATTAAATTGATCAAAAGGGACAGTAAAGACATTTACAATGTTCCAAAATATTTTTATTTCAAGTAAGTGCTGTTCTTTTCATCAGTCTGTCTCTATTCATCAAAGAATCCTGAAACAATGTAACAGTTTCCACAGATATATTAGCATATAATTAGCACAAATATTTTAAACATTGATAATATTATAAATAAAATCAATTCATCTTTGCCATCACAGCAACAAATTGCATTTTAAAATATAGGATGGTTATTTAAAACTGTAATGGTATTTCACAAATTACAGTTACTGTAATTTAGTTTAATAATAATAAAAAACTTCATTTTTATATAGTGCCTTTAAAGCAGCTTCTCAAGGCATGTTACATAATAAAACAAACAAATAATATACAGCACATACAGAACAAAACAAATTGAAAGAACAGACAAGGATATAAAATTTTGGATAATCAAGAAAAAGCTAATCTAAAAAAAGTTTTTAAATAAGATTTAGAAGTACTTCGATTCTGTGTTTACTGTAATTTTGAACAGATGAATGCAGCCTTGGTGAGCATCCCCCAAGAATTTTTAATTTTTTTCAAAACATAAAAAAACTTACCAATACCAAAATTTTGAATAGTTGTTGTGTGTATTTCCAATATTTATATACCACATTCTAGAAATTTATGGTACCAGCTAGGGATGTGCCTGAATAGTGAATACGTATTCGGAAAGGCACGGAAAACGAACAACGCGTTCTGCGGAGCCGCTAAAGGGACATGGTTAGCCATTTGCTAGCAGTTGCCTGTTACATTACAGTACATAAAATGTCACTTACCACATAAACAGCGTAAAGAGAGATGATTGATAGGACGATGGTGAACGATTTGCAGATCCTGAGCACCATCGACAAACATCTAATCTTGTAAAATGTGTGGTAAATACTGCTGCTCAGTAGAATGCACAGAGTAAGTGCGATCGCGAATCTCGAAAGTGAAAGTAACAAACCAGTGCGCGTTCAAAAGCGGTCTCAATGCCCCGCATATTAATAGCAGGTCCCTCATGGCTGCAATTTATATACATTATAATTACCCAACGATATAATTGCGAGAAAGCATTGAAATATTTTTTTTTTCCTCCCATCTCGTATTTATTCCCTTTAGGGATTCCGTCGTACACGTCATTTCCTTTCCGAACATGATATTCAGATTCGGGCACATCCCTAGTACCAGCACAGTGGTTTATGCATACATAGTTAAGAAAAGTCTGATTTCACAAAACTATTCCTTTCATTGTATGAGACAGTACATTTTGCAGGGCAGTCCTTGCTTTGTGAGTTTTGTTTCTAATTTGTGTGTTATGTCAATGTACTATCCCAAAGCACACGCAAACTGTGGGAATATAAACTGCTGGAATGATTCATCTTTAGATTGCTGTATACAGGAAACTACCTTTTAGGCTCTTTGCCACCAGACAGAGAAATTGACTCAAAAACAGAGACTATATGCCCTGTGGAACAGATGGCTGCTTTCATAATTTAAAGGTAAGGGAACTCTGGGCCTTGTCATGGCTGCTGTGAAGCGTAAGGCGTTTGGGGCATGGTGCCACTCTGGGTGCCGAGATGTTAATTAGGGAAAGCTGAAGAAATGTTCGCGCGTAATGGGATTCTGGTGAATGGAAGAGTGATCGGAAACATGGCGAGATTTTGATTAAAGAGGGAAAAATGGTTGTGAGATGAGCGTAAAAGAGGTAATGAATAAAATGGCTGAATTGTTAGATTTTCATAATGAGAGGAGGAAGAGGCTTTGTGGACGTTGGTAATCATCGTGAACATTACGGGCAGTGATGGATAAATACCCATTATGCAAGCAAGCGGGAACCTAATTTGAGAGGGATTTAATTAGGTTGCTTCAGCACAAATAACTGCATTATATAAGGATCAAGATGGAGGGGCTCTTCGTATACACCTGTATTGAATACCATTTTATGCAAAACAACAAACAGCTGTCTGCTATTAGGCCTCGCATGTGGGTTGCTCTTTTCCTATGCTGTTATCATAAGAATAATGGAAAACTAGGTGAGGGTGGAAAATAACGACCCCTAGCACCGTTATCCTGTGCATGCTAGATTTATGTTGTAGTCTTTTGCAGGAGATATTAAGCCGCTCCTGAAACGTGTGCAGTTGCTCGTTTCTGTCTACACAGTGCAAGAGATGACCTTTCTTTAGTCACCATTTCCTTTCCTTTATTACAGCGTGAACGAGAGCTGCCTGGATAACAACCCTGTCTGACTCATGGTCGGCCAGAAATGGCTGCTAAAACAATCTTCACAACTAAGTCAGACCTAAGTTTTGCAGTGAAAACAGAAGAAAGCTTGTTTTCCTATACGCACATTCTGTTTCACTTGTTACATTGTAGGGATATACAAAAAACTATGACCAATATCGAAAAGCCAATAATTAGGGCTGTTCAATTATGGCAAAAATCATAATAACGATTATTTTGGTCAATATTGTAATCACAATTATTTAACATGATTATTAGTGGGCCATATGACCAAAACTTTATTTGAGTGATTTATTTAAAGATAGTTTAGAGACCAGTGAAATTTCACAATTCTCAATACCTCAGCAGAATACTAAGGTAACTAATTAGTAAAAAACAAACAAACAAAATTATTGAAAATAATTAAACTGTAAGTAATAAAAAAGCAAAGTATTCAGATGACAGCCTACTATAGAAATAAGCTAATCAAATGTAAAATAAAACAGCATCGTCTTCACTGTAAGAATAAAAAATTTCTTTGTGTCTTATTACAGTTACAAAATTCTTTCAGTCAAGAGCATTCTGTCTTGAGTGATTCTGTCTTTGTCATTTCTAGTTTGATTAATATTAAGCACACAGTCGACAGCAGGAATATAGCCCGCTGTCACTTTAAGAGCCGCACGAATCCAATTTACTGTTACACATGTATTTTAATTTTCAACTCTTTGTTCATTTATTACATAACTGACGGACATAATCATTAAGTGCTGCGTTTTGACACACTTTTGCGTGTATTTGACCGTTTAGGCGAGCACCTTAAGCTAAAAGATTACTTTACATGTCCGTGTTCTGTTCCATCTCTGAGTGCATACACATAAATCTTCCTGAGGAACAGCGCAAGTTCTCTTTTGCGCTTTTAAAAACATGAATAAATCTAATCAACTTTAATAAATCATGCACGTTCCATTTTGCAAAAGTCATGTTACATGTTTTTATCGATTTGCACGTGAAATTGGGCTTTTATGGAGGAACGAAAGCGCACCACTGGAAAGGTGGCAGAATTAGGCGCAATGATTGCTTTATTTCTATTATTGTATTTTCATAATCGTTGGAGGCAGAAATTGAAATCGAAACTGTATTTCGATTAATTGCACAGCCCTACCACTAATTATTTTCATGCTATGGCAGATAACCAAGTGCCCAATATTAAAATTCTATATTATTTAGTGTGTATGTAGAGAGAGAAATTTTTATTTGGCAGAATATATTAACGTGGTCAAAAAGAGTCGGATAAATACGGATTTCGAACTTTCTGTTGTCATGGTTTCCACAAAAATATTAAGCAGCACAAATGTTTTCAACATTGACAAAAAATAGAAATGCTTCTTCATCTCTCTGTTTAGCTATTTGTTTAACCTTCGTCTCTTGGTCTGTTTATGTAACTTTGTCTTGGCCTATTGTTCATATAATTCATTTCGGTCTTTTAGATTCAATATTCTCATTCTTTGCTTATTTTTCTGTGTTTTCCAGTTGTAGGATTGCTGGATCTCCAATGGAACCCTAGGATTCAGTGTATTGAGCCTCAGTGGCACTTTGTTGTGGGT
>JAFVLL020031203.1:0-74671 GCA_021397915.2 Tor tambroides
TGAGAAGGAGAGAGGTGGTGAGCGAGTGTGGCCGCCGAAAGGCCAGATGGATTTCGTCCGGTTAGTGTAGGTTCAGTGGGCCGGCACAGGGAAACTGTGTGGGGTATTTTTAGAGCATTCTTTCGAAAGAGGGGCAAAACACTTCACTTCCCTTCATCCTTTTAAAGTCCTCCTCTCCAAAAACACAAATGACAATTTCTACATTCCTTAGCAACCGTCCCAAAAATAAACCCCCTCTTCTGATTGAAAAAAATTAACCCTTTATGGCAAGAATGCCATACAAGCTGGAGCGTACAAGGGAACAGATCCAATCTGATAAGCACAGCTGCAGACTGAATAACAGCCAGTGAATGGATAATGACTCACGCAAATTGCCGTGTATTTGGTGTCAGCCATCTGCCACCGTGATTGAAAATACCCTCAAATAAATAGTAAAAAGTGAGGAGCTATGCTGTACAGTACTTTGATCTGTTGACATTATGCATGTTTCAAACCTCTGTAGTGGCACTATGACCTTACAGAGAGGCTGGATTTCCACTCATTTTAATGAGCACTGTGAGGAAAAAACTGTGCAAAAATTGTACCTTTAGCTATTCACAGAGGCAATACCCTCAAGGCACACATTTGTACCTTATTTATCCATAAAGCATGAATACTAGTTGCAACTGCTAACATGAACTATATTTTTACAGCATTGCTGTGTAATGTTATTTTCTGCATACTGTAATTTATTTTTAACTTTTCAAGTTGTATAAATTTGCACCATTTAATGATTATGAACAATTAAAATAAAAATGAAAATGAATTAACAGTGAACATACGCTATCATTTAAAAGTTTGGGGTTGGTAAGATTTTGATTGTTTTGAAAGAATCTCTTATTTAATTAATGAAAAATACTGTAAAAGTTATTGTAGGCTAAATTTTCCATTTTAAATAACTTTTTAATGTATGTTTGGAAATGGAATTTCCTGAGAAAACAGTTGTACTGCTTAATATTTTTGTGGAAAATGTGATACATTTTTTCTTTTTTGATGGAATAGAATGTTCAAAAGAACTTTATTAGACTTTATTTGACATGGAAATGGTTACTTTTGATCAAATTAATGCAGCCTTTCTGAATAAAAGTAATAATTTCTTTTTTGAAAAACTTGCTGACCCCAAACATTTAAACAGTAGTGTAATAAAATTAACCACACTAAACGCTGCCAGAGGTGTGATCTTCATTGTTACTTCGTCATAGTTAATGCATTATTTTATGTAATTTTTAAAAAATTATTACTACTAATAATATTATTTTTGCAGTGTTCTTAAAAGCATAAAATTAATATTTTTGAATGAATTTCTGCTACCTTTTAGCTCATGATAGTCTGTAGTGAAGGGTTTTGAACTGTTTGTGTTCTCATAGAGCCATCTGTCATGGTGCAATCATTTTCATGTGCTTCCAGAGTAACCAGTCACATGGCATTTACAGCACAGGTGATTGTCTCAAAAATGTACATCAGAACTAAAACTTACTTTTGGGGTCAAGTATTTTTAGTTGGCAGTGGGACACCTGACCCTTTTTTTTGAAGAAACTATTGTGCTTAACATAGTTCTCAAAACATTTATGGGAAAAAAGAGACAGCACGTAGCTTGAGCTCTGAAATAAGCACAAGTATAAAGTGTAAGCTCTCTTAACGTATCAGATCAGGTTCACAGGTGTTCCTACCCATAGTTTTTGTGCTTTGTGTAGCTATAAGAACCCTCTCTGGGCCATGCACACCACACATTCTTGGCTCCAGGTCTGTTATCTAAGTGTCCACAGATGCAGCAGGAATATTTCATTAAGTGCTTTTGCTTTCTCAGGGTGAAGCGGCTGGGTATGCGCCTTGTAAACAGAGCAGGGAACAACAAAAGCGCTTTGCTTTAATGAGCTGGAGTGTGTACGTGTATTGTTGTACTGTACAATTTCAGTGCGAGCCGTGTGGAAACGCAGCCTCTCCGACACAAACGTGTGTATGGAAACACACGCTTAACAATGGAAAAAAGCTTCCTTCCACAACAACCACAGTCATTATTGCCATCCGACAGCAGTCTAACGCAGTCGAGGTGCCTGGGCTGAATGGGCTGTTTGTTTAGCTTGCCACATGGTTCCACTTGAGTGCTGTTGATTGCTCACTAGTTTGTACCGTCTCCTCTGTTCCCTAATTGCCTTCAATTGCTATTAACATGCGCCGGCTTTGTGACTGAAGCCCATCGTGGGCAGACAAGGTCAAAACTGAAAGTTTAAGGCAATGAAATGTCAGAGCACAAAGCACATCTCAGATTAATTTAGGCTCCAATTCACTGAAATGGCAAAATAGGTCTTGTTTCACAACTCTTATACAATCACTTGGTCTTAGTCAAATGGACTGGGATGTAAAATGAATACTGAAATTAGTGCTGGGCAATATATTGAAGATTCATTTTGTGATGATTTTGTTGGCAACAATGTTTTTCATGTCTTTAATTTGATTATTTAGTTTGCTAAAGACCGATTCATTTGGCAAGCATTTGCACAAGCTTTATCTTGCATCTCTGATTTAAACTTCACTAAATTTGAAATGTTCATAATTCTGAAATTCAAAAATGTTCAAGGAAGTCCCTGTGTGGCATTTTTCTTGTATTTATATGTTTTAGCAAACATATGTAACTAAATTATGTTAATTCCTAGTTGTTTTATATTATTTAATGAAAGATATGTTTTAGGTCATTAGGTTAAAATTAAGTTTCCTCTCCATTTTAGAACAAAATATTATAACATACATCTGTACTTTCCCATTGTGTCTACTGTAGCGACATATAAGGCCTTGTTTAACTCGGTTCAGTGCTTCTCTTTCTTCATTTAGATTCCTCTGTCAGGCAATTAAGTGGTAATCAATAACAATAATGTAGTGTTCTCTAAATTCACACTTAATTGACATTAAATTTAGTAGCTTAAGGACTTAAAGCAGAGGATTAATTGTTAAATGTGTCTCAAGACGCCAGCTTGATCTCTGTAGTGTGATCTCCTGTCCTGTAATTCAGTTCAGATTGATTTTATGCAAGCATACACAAGCAAACTCAATGCGACGTTTTATCCTCAGACAAAAAATTTTTTGGTGTTGATTTCATTTTGCATATGTGACAAGTGAATGTTGTTTAGTGTAGTTATTAGTCAAAAAGTCAATAGATTTGAATTTCTTAACATTTTTTAGCACTGGTATTGTCATGTAATGTCCTAAAAATTCATTCCTACTCAGTAAATGAAAGAGGTGGTTTCCATTAGCACAAAATTCATCACAAACACAAGCATTTTATCAGCATTATGTAATCAGCAGAGATTAACAAATAAACAAATTGAAAAGCATTCTTTCTAATGCCAGTCTGTGGCTTCTCATCTCACCTTAAACATGTGTAAACACTCCTGGTTGACTGACCTCAGAACAGGCTGTGAAACCACCAGAGAAGTGAAGCGGTTTCAATGTCCCGCTCTGGGATTATGCAAGTCTGAATGGCTCTCTTACACAACCTCCCAGCAGCCATTGAGGGGATATGGCCACTTGATACAAATCTAGCACTGCTGTGTATGTTTATATATCTGTGTGTAGTAGTAAGTGTTGTATGTGTCACTGTGATGTAAAACAGCGTGATATGCAAGCTAGGCTGCATTTTTCCATCAAGCATGTTGTGGTATGGTGAGCTAAATCAAGTGTTTAAGGTTTTGCTGGTTAGCATGAACATTTAGTTTCTGCAGAGGTCATCTTTCTTCACTGACATTCATTCAGATATAAATATGTAAATATAAATTAATTTACTACAAATATTTTCCTTATCTTTCCTTGGCTTGAGGCTCTGCATGTTCTTGAGATGCTATCAGTGTTGCCATACATATGAAATGATTTAAATGCGTCATATGATGCTTTTTTAAAGATCATTATTTTGTGTATTTGGTATAACAGAATATGTTGACATGTTTTGTTGTTCAAAAAACATTATTTTTCAAATACTGTACATTATTGTAGGTCCTCTATGCCCCGCCTCTCTCAAACGTTTCGTTTTCTACAAAGTCCCTCCTTCTGACAAGTGCAGTCTGCTCAGATTGGCCAACTGGCATAGTACATTGTGATTGGCCGAACACCACAAGCCGCGTCGGAAATGTAACGCCCCTTTCCATAATCACGAGCTTTAGCTTTCAAAATTATAGTAAAGAAAGACACTAAATAATGTCCGTAGTTTTACCATCAGTTCAAGCCCGAGGGGGGAACAGAGTCGGATGACAGACACAGTGATGAAGCTCATATGTGTTTGCACACAAGCCGCGATTGTGTGACCGTTTCTCCCTCTCTCACACACGCGAGCACACACACAAACGACGCTGCGCTGTGACTCTCTCTCTCACACACATACGCACACACACACACATTTACACACACACACACGACGCGCAAAATTCCGCATTTAAACAGTCAATAGCAAATACTTAAACTAATAACAAAACACACAGTCCTCCTGATTCAGAAGCGCCAGATTTTCATAGCAAAGTCAGAATTAGCCTACCTCCTCTCCTAGGTTCATGAAACGGTCGCCCATAAAATGCGTTGCTGTTCTGTTGTAAGTAATCTTAATGATTCCTAAATGCATCTACTTCCGGAAGGCCAAATAAAGTTCTTTTGCTTTCGCCTAGAAACACAGCGTCTCCCTGACATGGCTTCATCAACACTACTGCTGTTACTGAAACCACGCCTTCTTTCTTTGCGTGAACAGTTGGGCTGCATTATGCAAATATTTCCACATCTTGACGTCAAGATGTGGGGGCGTGTTTGAACGAGCCGTTTTGGGGGGGGGGGGGCGTGGCAGAGTCTTAACTTTGATAAAGAACACCTCTTTGGTTTTGAGACTTTAGTCTATGCACAATCAGCTTGTAACACTCCAAAGAGAAAGGAAAACTTGAAATCGCATCATATGACCCCTTTAAAGTGCTGCTATTATGGGTAATGAAAGGTTCATATTTTGGTTTTGGGAGTCCCCAACAACAGGTTGACATGAATGCAAGGTCAAAAAAACACTTTCATTGTCTTATAATATGCATTTATTTTTACCTTACTTGCTCAACGATTCATTTTTTGAAAAAAAACCCCTTTGCGTGACGCTAATTTGCGGTGACTGGTCTGATTGGTCTCATTTTCAGTTCATCGTGCCTGTAATGCCTGATAAAGCAGCATTTGTGAGTGCAGTGCTGCTTTGTGTACAGCGTTACCGGGGAAACCGCTATTTTTACGGCTCCAAAAGCAGCACCTAGTGGCAAAAAATGAATTTGCATTTTCATTCAGACCAATGCGAAAAGACCAACTAGTGTGTGGCAATATGCTAATGTTTCATGTTGACGTCAATATGAAATGGCTTGGGATTAGTTTTAAAAACGACTCGTTTCAATGATTCAGAGTCGACTCTTTCTTTTGACAGACAATGACTTTATACACAGTGCACTTTCAGATTTAAAACTTTGCAGGATATTTTCATTCACTTAGAGCTGTGTTACACGCTGCATGAAAGGTAATTTTCAAAAAGCCATAATAGGGGCACTTTAAATAATAATTAATTAAATAAATGTATATTTTGATTCATGTTTGAATTAATGTAAAAAAAATATTAAATCATTAAAAAAGCGATTTATTAAAAAATAAATGAAGAAATTAAAGTACAAAATTAAACTTATTTTAAATTAAAAGTACATTTTTAATTATTTAAATTCATTCATATGCTTGACAACAATACATAATTGTATTTTTGGTGCAAATTTGCAACTGTTTTGTTTTTTTACTAAGGGACAAGTAAAAATTATTTTTCTGATGTTTTAAGTTAATATGTTTTAAGTTGTGGTGAACCTGGGAATTTCTTAAGGACAAATTAGCTGTATTGGTCCAGGTGATATGTGGCCTGGTCTTAATACAATGAGTTATCATCTCATTGTCCTAGATCTGTTTGTGCCATCTGCATGTTAGCCTTGCATCTCACAATGACTCATATTATCACAGCTGTAAAAGCTTTTAACTATGTAAAGTATTTGTCTGAACAACAGAGTAAGTGTTGTAACACTCTGATAAGCTATGACTCATTTGTTTACACGTTACTTAACTCCATTACATAAATAATATAGGTTAAACCATCAGAGTTACGCTTAAACGTTCTTCGTACTTAGTTAGAGAGAGCTAGACAGAGAGAGATTTAGAATTCAGCAGGATGTTTTCACAGGATTTTGAAATTGATCCCTTGGGGGTTTGATGGCTGAAAGTCCATAATGCCAAGCCCTGTTGCATAATTCAAATGTTCCTACTCCATAATCCCCAAACGCCTTTTACACTGTCAGCTAAAAATAGACCAAACAAACAGAGGGTGACATTCAATATTGACCTGGTTCCATAAGTGATGCACTGCCAAGCGGAGCTTTTAGGCCTGGTTTCCCTGTGGCTGAGTACTGTCATATACTCACATGCTCGACATGCTCTAAAGCTGCTTGATTGCAAAATGAGGCAAGATGGGCCGAATGTGCTGAGCAGCTGTTTAGATGGGAACACAAGACGATGATGCGTTTGCCAGGGCAGCAGATGGATCAGGCTGAGTGATATAATACAGACAAATTTAGATGCATTACGAGAAACCGCATGGCACTCTTATGGGTAAAAAAGTCTCTCAGATAGATTGTTTAGTCTAAACCAGCTGTGAAAGTAACTGACAATAACAATGTGTTTGGCTTGAATTTGGAAAAATCCAGCCCCGCAGATAAAGGTTGATGGATTCAGAGCAATTCTGAGCTGATGGCTGGGATTGTCTAGTATTATTGGAAATCGGCAGAGAGCAGAAATTCAGTCTGCGTCATTTATACAAGGTCACTGGCATGGGCCTGTTGATACAGCTTTGATGGAGAAGAATGATATTCATGAGGCAAGAGTCAATGATGGCAGATCTGGCTGTGCCGATGCATTATACATGACTGATATTTTAAGAGCAAGTCTGCGGAAAGCTCTCTCTCTGGCCTCTTCCATCTTAGCTAGGGATGTAACGATGCACGCCGAGCCGGTTGAAAATCGATAGAAATATGTGACGATTCAAGTCGGTTGAGATGTTAAACAAATCGCGATACAGTTGGCGATGGGGGTTTATATCAATGCATCTCTGGTGGGAACTGATTGTCTTTAGGAAAGTTTAGATGGTATTTTCCTGTTTAGATGGTATTCGCCTATTTATAAGCGCAGCGCTGCTTTGTTTACAGCAGTAACCAAAGAAAACACTGTATGGCTGCTGTTCCATAAGCGCCACCCTGTGTCCAAGAATGAATTTGCATTTTCATGCAGCCTGTCTGCTGTTTTTGTTTTCGTGCAGATGTTTTATGTAGTATAGTTTCACAAAGCTAAAGTCAGAATATTCTGTTTTTGCTTCAAATTTCGAAATTGTACAGTCTAATTAAAATCAAAAACTGCTCAAGTGCATGCAGCATCTTTGTTTAGATCGTGATTAAAATGCAGTGGTTGCTTCTAATTTTAAAGAGCACAGGCAAAGCCTGAGATTTCTTTTATTTGTAATATTTATTTATATATTTGATTTAGATTTTTTTTTATTTAATTTTTTGTAATTTGACATTTCAGTTTCACAAAGAAAAGTGCAGCATTTTGTCTTGAGAAATAATAAAAGGACACCTTTTCATTTATAATTTGCCTTAAATCTCATGAGAAAATCATATCGTGAAGTCAGTATCATGGACCGTATTGCTATTTAGATATTTGGACATTTAAATGTTGTGTACATTATTTTGTCTTATTGCAATGGCAGGTATAAACATGGGAAAATATATGCCAGACAAAATATCCATCAAGATATTCAACATACAATCTATAAAATGTAAAAATTCTTATTGTTAGCATGAAATGTATATTCATATGATAATATGTTTCACTTGCATGTACGTCACAATACAGAAGAAAAGATCTAATGCTACTTTTATTACAAGGTTAATAAATTATGAAGAAGCATCTGAAGAAAACTGATTTTGTTTAACGAATTTTTTTGATATTTTTGCTGGAAAAACTAATTAAAACTCATTAAGAGGTCACTTTTACAGTGTAGCACGTACAAAAGATGAATTAATTTATACAACTTGAAATGTGTAGAAATTAACATTTAGTAAGATTGATAAATCCTTTAAAAATATTTGTTAGTTCATATTAACTATTCTTTCACATCTAATGTTAACATGAAGCTTTTTATAAAGTGTTTCATGTATTACTTGGCTTATTGGACAACACAATGGTTATATCGTAAAATTATTATCTGCTACCATAGTACCACCAGTGTTTTTTTTTTTTTTTTTTGTAAGGGTACAATAGTGGTGGACAATGGAAAGGACAATGATGATTTATGGCTAATCTATCTGCGGAGTTACATAATGTTATGGAAGAACTGTCATCATCTGTAATTTAATACATGATGCTATAAAAAAAAACTGTTAATTAGGAACTGGAGATACCCAGAATCACTGAAAAGGTCACCCAGTGGTGCTTTGTAATGTACTTATTTACTCCAAGATGGCTGAGCTGTTCCCATGAGGGCCAGGGCACTCACAGGTCTACTGTATGAAAGTGTGTGTGGTCCATACCAAACATAGCCCCCTGTCTGCACTGTCAAACACCCAGATAAACAGAAGCATCTACACGGCTTTAATCAAAACACATCACAGCTCCAGAAGCACCGACTACAGTAACTGCTCATCAGGGCACAGTAGGAGTCGCCCACACACAAATACACACCCCTGAAGGTCAGCCGAAGAAGAGTGCGCATTGATTAGGAGCAGGATGGTGGACGTAATCGCCTGCACTGCAGTGAAGAGGACAATTCAAGACAATGGCTAACTGAGTGAGTAATGGATGTGCTTGATTTGAGAGGATAAGGATTTGTAGCATGCTACGTGATGTCCCAGCACGTAAGCCTGAACTTCAGAGTACAGGTGTGGGTATGACCGTTCATACCAGTGCATGATGGACCAGGATCATGGTGCCAAAAGGCAAGGTTTGAGAGAAAAGACTGGTGAGTTGTAACTGACCTGGGCCAAGCTTGGCAACTGCATAAAGCAGGTCGTAGTTAATAACTGGTGTGGCCTCGTCAATCTGTTGCCAGCCAACTGGAGGTGAGCCAGGAGGAGAGATGAGGAACTGTTTGGAAGGCTGGGGAGGAGCCAGGTGCAAATTGTCTCCTTCGGATGCTGGATTCTGCACCTAGAAGCCAGAGAGTGTGTTAGTCCAGGATGCAGTCAAGCAAAGACCTGACTGGAACAGTTGATGCTGGGATCAATCCAGATGTTTCTCAAGAAGTCATTAGCAAATGTGACCCTGGACCACAAAACCAGTCATAAGGTGCACAGGTATATTTGTAGCAATAGCCAACAATACATTGTATGGGTCAAAATTATCGATTTTTCTTTTATGCCAAAAATCATTACGATGTTAAGTAAAGATCATGTTGCATGAAGATATTTTGTAAATTTCCTACCATAAATATATCAAAACTTAATTATTGATTAGTAATATGCATTGCTAAGGACTTAATTTGGACAACTTTAAAGGCGATTTTCTCAATATTTAGATTTTTTTGCACTGTCAGATTCCAGATTTTCAAATAATTGTATCTCGGCCAAATATTGCCCTATCCTAACAAACCACATCAATGGAAAGCTTATTTATTCAGACGTTCAAACATTTATTGTTCAAATGTTCTATCTATCTATCTATCTATCTATCTATCTATCTATGTATCTATCTATCTATCTATCAGGCTTTGTAAAAATGAGTTACATGAATGTCTCTGAATTTCAATTTATTTTAATTCTACATCCTTTAAATTGTAGTTCTATATTATGTTTCTCAGCTCAGTTCTGAATGGCAAATAACCCTGCAATACGCTGCACTCATATATTCAAGATGTCCTTCTTTTGAACCCTCATTTTGCAACAACCATGTCAGCCTGATTTGGGCAGCTACTCTGGTAAGCGGCTAATACCAGCTATCAGAATGCATCTATTTCAGAGCTGTCCGCTCCAGCCAGTGGATTCTGCCCTACTGGAGTTGTCTAATCCTGAATATGAGTTCATTTCCTGCTCACTGAGAAGGGTTAGAGACCTTGACATGATTTACAGAAGGATAACGATACACATGATGTATGATCAAATGTACATAAAGAACAGACTATCTAATGTCTCAGTATCTTTCTGTCGTTCTATAGTTTGTTTTGTCTATCAAATTTTTAAAAAATGTTTAAGCATGGCACTATAAAAATTTTTGTATTTTCTAGTAACCTGTGATTCCATTTGGTGCAGAGAAATTGCACAACAGCATTGTATGCTTGTTTAATCAATTCCAATTCAGATCTAATCAGGCAGAAGCACCATATTACTTGACGAATGCATAGTTTCTATCTTAACCTGTTGTCTACATGTCACTCCTAAGTGTACTTTTTTATATAAATGTACCCTTCTTAGAAATACAGAGATTACTGAAATTTTGGGCAACTGAAGCCACTTCTCACCTGGGCAAAGTAGAGTTTAAGTTTCTTTCCTCTGAAAGGTGTCTCGTGCAGCTCTATTCTAGCGCTGGCTGCTGCTTTGGGGTTACTGAAATTGATTCGTACACGTCGGAAGCTCTTAAACTGCTGGAATGTCACACCCTCATCATACGCGAGGAAGAGCGCTTCGAACATTTCCTGAAAGACAAAAAATAAACAAGGTAAATTAATAAGGGATAAATATTTCGGTTAAGCTTTATTTTGATAGTCCACTTTAGAAATTCTACTAACTATAAGTAACTTTGTAACTATATGTCAACTAATTCTAATTAGTTTGCAACTACATGTCTACTAACTCTCAGAGTACAAAATACAGTGTTAGAAGTTATTAATCAGACAGTCTACTAATACACTAATGACTGCTAGTTGACATGTAGTTGCAAAGTTACTTACTGTTAGTAGAATGTCTAAAGTGGACTATCAAATGGCCACCACTGGCAAATGTCAAAGCATGAATAATACATGTCTTCATAGAGGACAAAGAAAGTGTGTGCCAGAAACAAGCAAGATCTGTTCCACCAATATCAATCTTATCAGGACCGTGAGAGAATGATTGCTAATAATGCTGACAGGATGAACGTCATTGTATTCTTTATGGAACATGGCAGTCTTTTGACTAGGAACACCTCACAGAACATCAGCTCAGCCAGAACTGGGTCGTTTCGGAGAGACAGATTGACTGAGTCTGTTATGACACTTAATATTCATTTCCTGTGCAGGAGAGGAACTGATGAAAGCAATTATATCTGCAGATTGTCGCTCAATTCAGTAATCGGTCCTGCTGGGTCTTGGTAACCCTTAGCACTCTAATCCTCATCTGTTAAAGAGAGGACTTTTCCAAATCCAGGTGACCAGGTCATGGTTTTGATTCCTAGGGAAAGCTAGAACTAATAAAATATATACACTGAATGCAATATAATTCGCTTTGGATAAATGTTATGCCAAATATGTTAATGTAAATTTACTCACCCTCATGTTTACTCAAACCTGTATTTCTTTCCTGCTTTATATAGAACAAAAGATATTTTGAAAAATGTTCATGTTGTGAAAGTCGTGACGTATTGTCAAGTATGGTGACCCATACTCAAAATTGGTGCTCTGCGTTTAACCCATCCAAGTGCACACACACGACAGTGAGTAGTGAACAAATGCACACACACACACGTGAACACACACCCGGAGCAGTGGGCAGCCATTGCTCCAGCGCCCAGGGAGCAATTAGGGGTTCGGTGCCTTGCTCAAGGGCACCTCAATCGTGGTATTGAGGGTGGAGAGAGCACTGTACATTCACTCCCCCCGACAATTCCTGCCGGCCCGAGACTCGAACTCATAACCTTTCGATTACGAGTCCGACTCTCTAACCATTAGGCCACGACTTCCCCAACCACACAGGGTTGTTCTTCATTTTGACAACCACACAGTCACTCTCACAGATTTAGAACATCATGAGGGTAAGTGATGGGTCACCATACTTGACAATACGTCACGACTTTCACTTTCACAACATGAACATTTTTCAAAATATCTTTTGTTCTATATAAAGCAGGAAAGAAATACAGGTTTGAGTAAACATGAGGGTGAGTAAATTTACATTAACATATTTGGCATAACATTTATCCAAAGCGAATTATATTGCATTCAGCGTATACATTTTATTAGTTCTAGCTTTCCCTAGGAATCAAAACCATGACCTGGTCACCTGGATTTGGAAAAGTCCTCTCTTTAACAGATGAGGATTAGAGTGCTAAGGGTCCAGTTTGGGTGGACTATCTCTTTAAAACATGATGCTTATTGTTTTTGTAGCGATATAATGGCTTCTTATTAATTTTCAGTGCTTTAGAAGACCTCTGAAGACTTCATTTGTAACCTTAGAGGCGAGGTCATTTCTGCCACTAGCAGCAAAATTGCAAATAAATAAATACCTAAATAAATAAATAAGTTTGTGTTTTAAAACAGGTTTCATAAACCCCTTCAATCTTAACAAATGACTTCAACTGGGATAGAAAAAAGAACTTTAATGAAAGCTGTTTAAATAGCTTATTAAAGAAGTAAAAGCACACTTATGAAACTCTCCTTCAGAGTAGCATCTGAAACAGGATTGCTGGAATAGAAACACCTTAGACTGATTAGTATTTTCCAAAAAAACGTCATCAAATGTGCGTAGGCTATCACATTCCTGATTTGATTGTTCAACTTAGTAAGGTATTTAATTGCATTATTTTCAGAGACCTGTTAAAACGGCTAACGTCTCAGTGTTGGGTTTGCTTTGCCTTTTAAAGGCATAGCACATAAGCACTTGGAAGTGAGGCCAATGTGTACACCAAAAATAGGTATTCAACATGAAACCCTCAAATATGCCCTTAAATTCTAGCCAACCGCTGGTGAAACACTTCAATATGATGACAAACAATTATCTAAAATGTGAAACATGTAACACAGGAAGGTTGATATTTAAAATTATGTGAGGTCTAAGAGACATGCTTTGTTTGTATCAGAAATCAAGTTCAGGTAGAGATTATAAAATAACTGTCACATAAACTATGCAAGTTAAGGATTGTAACCAGAAAGTTCCTGGTTTGAATACCATATTGAGTCTTCGAAGGTTGCCCTATAAGTCAAGGATCCCAAACTGCCAGCAAATAGTAAGTTGACCCCTGAAGTGTGAATAGTTTATACTTAAAATCCAGCCTGCAAATCATTTTTTTCCATGCAGCTCATTATACTTATTTTTATTTTCATATAATTCAAATGCAATTCCATATTAAGACTGCATGCTATAAGATTTCTGCTTTTACTGCATTTATGATTAAATAATCCAACCTTGCTGAGCAAGGCTCTTACAAACTTTTGAACAGTAGTGTATATGTGTACTAATTGGTATGTATTTAAATAATCCCTGACCATTACATCAAAGCCAGATCATGATGTTACTGGTCTCTTAATGGGACTGATAGCTGCCTGATTTACAAGGAGCAGCTGTATAACTGTAGTTAAAATGTACGGTTGTAAAAGCACTTGCATTTGTTGTAGCTTTGCAACTAGTCCCAGTTAACTTCGAGTTCACGTCTGCTGTCTTAAGGGAAGCATCTTCTGATAAGTGTACAATTTGTTGCTTTTGCTAAAAACATGTTCTATAAATTACTCTTCACTGTCAGTCACCAGAGATTTTGCTCAGTGCTTCACAATACGCAGAATCTAAAGTTGTCACTTTTAGCATCAGGAAATAGCGAATGTGCTCAATAAAAATGTCCAGAGATGGGGGAAGATGAAAGATTAGAGCCGCTCGCTGGTACTCTCCTGCAGAGACAGATGGATAGCTGAGGCAGTTTTCTTCCTCAGCGTCAATTCACCATACACCTTGTATCCTGTCACAATCTGTGAGAAACCTCCAGCATATTCCTTCATCTCTGAGCCAAGAGTGAGCATCCCTAGAGATGGCAGCTGTGGGAAATATCGCGCCCACCGTGTGTCAGGACGTGAGGTGTGTATCAGCACTGACGGCTGGGCTCGTTCTGAATGACTCCGCAATGACAGGTGACACCAGATGAGTCCATGAGAAAGTTGCGGTGCATATGTGCACATTTTCTATCCTCCAGGTTTCTGACTCAGCACTTCCCTGAAGTTTTACAAGATGTCAAGTGGGTCCAGAGCTAATTATAGTACAAGAACTTGATGGCGTGTGAAATGCAGATCAAAGCACATTCGTCTGATCCACTGCACCTTGAAATGAGATCATTTACTACCGTCACAGCACTGCTGGTCACCAGCATATGTCGAGTTTTGGATGCTGGTGTCCCTATCAGGCATCTTAACTAGCTTAATTAGCCTCCCTTGGTCATCCAGCATCATGCTGGTCTTTTTAGCAAAAGGCAGTCAGACATTTCCCAATTTTTGTTGCGAGAAATGGCTTTGCACATACGAGCTGAATTTTCAGTGGCACAGTGTGCTGTAAAGGACATTGAGGTTTGTTCACAATTCAAACCAGGTTTATTTCTGAAAAGATCCTCTAACACAACACCACTCTGAACTAAATTTTGACATTTTTATGGGTGGTGTTTGCCCATGCTGTCCAATGTTGTATGTGGATGTCAGGGTGTTGTTATGGGGTTTTCATATGGTTGAAAAGATTCTTTGAGTGCTTGGTAAGTGAGGTTATTGGTGGTTTCTTATTGGCTTAGTCAAAGGAGCTTGTCTATGATATTCTGGTCCTTATAATTTAAAAACACTGACTGCTTAGAAAAGTAAAAACATGTTGCACAATATGAAATATCATTCTTGTCCTTAGCACAAACAGTGCTGGATGAGTTACAAGCTGAAGCTTAACACTTACAGTAAGGGGTTTGATCAAATCACCATAGGTATAGGCAACAATAATAGAGACATTTGCATTAGCAAACACCAAAAATATACAACATCTGAATCATATCCTTGGAATGTGTTTGAACATAAACCCTAATGGAAACACTGAGGTTATGGGCATCGCTTTCTGCCTTGAATATATGAGGCCTAATATGCAAATTAATAAGCAAACAAATGTAATATTTTAAACAAGGCGATGGAGGTAAATATAGCTGAAGTATTATTGTACTTTATTGCCATGGGTTACATGGTGTTATGTTCATTTTTGAGAGCCCTCAGCGGACATTTCAAAGCTAAGTATTTGTAGTGGAAATAAATCACATTCCTTTACAAATATGGACACCAAGATGAAGGGAGGAGGATGAAGGGTTATGTGCAGTGGAATATTTTGCCACTGGCTTTCTAAAAATATTACTTTATCTAATCATAAAAGGATCTGTGGAATGATATATTTAAAATTTGCCTGAAAAAACACCAGGACTTTGATGCATAGTATTTTTTCCATTCACAGTAGATTAATCACACACACACACACACACACACACACACACACACAAATATATATCTGAAGACTGCAAAATTGGACATTAGCAAATTTGACAGGTCTGCTCTTCATTTACCACCACTTTGAAACACATTTAAAAACAGCAACAGCAGTTGGCTTTAAGTGCCCTCATTTAAAGTGGTGGAAATGAACATTGATACCATCTGGTACTTGCTGGTATAAATGTCATGAGAATAATGTTGTAAGAGAAAGTCATGATCACTATGAAACTCAGACTACAGTATATACACAATGTCGATTAACATTAATGGTATTTTTACTAACTTAATGTTCTAAAAACATTACGTTTTGTGGATTTGTGGACCAAATGAAAGCATCCCCTTGACCTGAGTCAAAGTATATACCATATACAACTCAGTTCAAACTAAAAAACAAGGCTCTGCACAATCCCAGGCACATAGTAGTATAATATATTGAACGACTATACTTCTATCCATCACAGCCTTGTTTTAGATGCATCTGCTCTGACAAAAGCACCATTTTATTCTATTAAAGCCAAGCTTTAATAGAATAGCTCACTGAAATATTAACAATCTATCATCATTTACGCACACTTATGTCGTTCCGAATCTATATAACATTACAGCATTTAGGACTGATTTTAGTTTATACCAACAACTAATTTTTTAGGGAAGCTGTGAAATACGCAATGAAGGTGGAAGCCTTTAGTTATGGTATTTTATGAAGGTCAAAATAAATTAGACATACAGTATATCGCAATCACAAAACGCAATTCATAAGGTAGCCAAAAAACCCCCACATTGCTACGCACTGTAGGTTTTAACAGAAGTTGTGCGAGAAAAACAGACATGCTTGAATCGGATGGGATAAAAATCACAAAGTACGTCGGTGAAACAATTTTACCTGACCTTCTCAAGAACATGTCCATTTTAGGTGCGAATGGAGCGTTAAAGGACCAATCAGGTTGAATTATATTAGAAAGAGAGGGAAAACTCATTTGTTTTGGAAGCAGCCAAGCAGCCATGTTAGTTTATAAACAGCCTTTGGTGACGTCTGGGTTACTGTATGATCTCAACCCACTAAAGCATGAAATTACTGCGCATTGACACACTCAGTTACCAGCTTTTTGCTTGACAGATAAAAAGTCCATCAAGGATAAGAGAGATGCTAAAAATAACACACATTAGCCCAGTGACACCTCACTTAACTCCACATAGATAGTTGCTTTCCTGCCAAGACAAACCAACACGAGTACAAACTGCGTCAGATGACAATACTAAAATGTAAACAGCAGATATGGCTGGAGACTCCATTAGAATGGAATGATTGGCCTTCCCATCAAGGAAAAAAAACGAGGTGCTATGCTTTTCCACTCTTCTTTGAGGATGGTGTGGTAGGCATGCAGGCATTTAAGCAATTACAGCTGTTTTTCAGCCAAGCCGTGTGTTTACTGTTCACATTGTGGCTTGAAAATGTTCTTAATAGGGGGTGGAAGCAGGGAAAACGCAAACTGAGCCTAACCTTAACATTAATCCTGAAATGAATGTCAAATTTAACAGTCCCCTGCTTTTAATCAAGACCAGATCCTCTCCTTGCTGGGAGATGAATTAGCGTCAGATGGTGAGGAGAAAAAAGGTGAGTTTTTCTTTACATGGAGAGACACTATTCATCTTAAACAGATCCAGGCCAGATCCTCTTGAGCTCTTATTTTTTTGGGCTCAACTTTGACCTTGGTTAAATTTAACTCTTTAAATGTACAACCTAAAGCTGCACATTGCTTCTCTTAGGACTGCAAGCCTAAATATTTTATGAATACTGTGTATAATATGGTAAAGTAAACAAATAGAGGTCTCAGACCTGTTCACTGGCCTTCTGATGCATATTTTGCACCAATTTTTTGTTTGATCTGGCAATCTCTAATCTGATTGGCTGGCTTTATGTAACTTCCTGAAGTAAGGGCACACAGATTTTTATCGGTCCGCTTGGAAACTTGAAAGTCATGTTTACAAGGTATTGTGTGTACACAACATACATTTTTGAGGAAGAAACTAGATTTATAAATAAATGCTCATTACGTTATTGGTATTTGGCACCAGTGTCATGGCTAACTGAAACCAAAACTATTAAAACTTTTTTATTTTTTTATTTTGGTATATAAAATAAAGTTGATATAAAATAAAACATAAATATTAGATGAAACAATTAAAAAAAGTGTTGTCTTGCGAACTAAGTAGTAATATTAATAAAACTGAAATAATGATTTAAAGCTATATAGAAATATTTTTTAAAAATTAATAAAAATGACAATAGCACATAAAATTACTTAAAATATTTATTTATTTTTATTTTTTTACTAAATTCGAAATATTACTAAAATAACACAGTCTGGCACTAATCTAGTCTATATTTTTATGTTTCAGATAAACCCGCCCTAAACGGCACAAGAAAACGTAAAAAGGTAAGTGGTTAGACGCTTTAAATTGTTTACATTTAAAAATAGGCAGTTTCTTGCTAGAATAATCTGTAATGTTGACCAAACCAAATGTTGTGTCAAAGGTCTAGCTAGGCGAACAGATTTGTGCATGTGTATATGAAAAAGAGATTGATTTCTTCTTTACACATAAAATAGAAAGACCTTATAATTGTGTACAGATGAAACCACAATCTTGACAGTCTTCTAGCACAGTCAGGTAAAGGACTATCAAATGCTCACTGACTCAGAACAGGGAAAGAACGGTTCTAATATTTAGATGTCTATTTGGTGAACTGATATGACAGGAAATGGAGTCGTGCTGCAGTGCAGTGAGATGTTCTTACTGTTATTAGAGGAAGCAGGTCACCTCCATGGTACCCAAAGAAAATAAATGTGACCTCCTGACTTGCAGTGTTCCCAGCAAGGATCAAATAAATGTAGAAAGCCCAGAAGACCCACTGCTCTTCCTGCTATTACTCAGCATTATGGCCCAGCTGAAACTCAGCCCAGTCACAGCGTAGGCAATGTGAAACATGTCACAAGAAACTCATGAGGCAGGAAGAGACAGACACAGGGGTCCAGAAACACTGCATGATCTTATAATGGTGAATAGAAGGGATGCATATGGGAAAGATAAATAGGTAGTATACGAGACTGGAAAATACTGCCATATCAGTCTATATTCTTGACAACATGAAAACTTGTTCAGAAAGTTTTCCAAAGCCATATGGTAGCTTTGGGTATTGCACAGTACTCAAAGCAATTATTTAATCTGGAAGTGGAAGTAGGATAGACACAAAAATTACAAAGTCACATTTCTGGTTTGTTCCTTACACAAAGCCAACATATAGATTCAGTAGACTTGCAATATATAGTTCATATGGACTTTAGAATAGAATACCTCTTCGTAAAAAATCTGTTACATGAAAAGATGCATTAACAGCCATTTGTTCAAATGAAAATCTGAAAGAAAAAAAAAATTCTTAACTGAACATAAATCTTGATGTGAACATGCCTTAAGCATTTCACTTTTCAGAATCCAGTTAAATGAAATAAAGCCCCATCCTACATTATTTCCTGCTTAATTATAGGTTTCACTCAAAAAAGTAGCCTAACATTACAATTTAATTTTCCTTTGTAGATTATTCCAAGATGTTAGACAAAAAAATTCCAATCTATTTTTGGATACATAGAGCTTAGGAGGACTTCTAGTCATCTTTAAAACAAATAAACTCCTTAGCTACTGACATTCCTTCCATGTGCGACGAAGACACAATGCATAAAAATTGTCAGCAAATGATGTCAGGACAGAGAGATATGCCAAAGATCCCTGTGGCCCATTTAAATCTGACCCTAGTTGCCAAACGCTAACATTTACTAAAGTACAGTATAATGTAGTTCAATAGAACAGATGCCACTGATTTCAAAGGATGCAGTGAAGCATTACAAACACCCATCCAATTAAAGGATGTGGAATCAATGATGACCTTGTAGGTCTGACAGAGTGTGTGATGTGAAAGATGAGCATGTCAGACTTCAGAGAATGATGATCAGTCGCGCAAAAGCGTGATGCACTGAGATCAAGTGTATTTTTTTGTAATGAATGGTGTGCGGTGTGAATGAAAAGAGCTGTCAAAACAACCCTATGAGGCAAGACAATCAAAATAACCACCAGGCAAAATCATTAGACAGAAAATCATTTTAAAGAGGTGCATTTACAAACACAGTCACTGTCTTTTTTTCTGTAGATATCCATAATGAGGCACTCAAACATTGTCTAAACATAATAACCCTTTTTATTTGTACCTCAGAATGAAGGATGTCAATGTGACAGACTTAACATCTCTCAAAATCAGTTACACCAACCCTTAGCCGTACGTACCCTAAACAAGTTGGAAGTTCCTGCCCTACCTTGACCTCCCGACTGGTGAACACCTCCACATCCACCGCGCAGGCGATGAGGGTGGAGATATTACAGTCCACGCTCCTGGAGGGCATGCTGGGCTCACTCAGATTGAAAGGATGACCGGCCCCTGACAGATTATGTGTGAGGAACGCGTCTGAATGCACGCGAGGCTGTGTGGGAGTGTTTGGATGTGCTGCTTTCCTGCTCTGAAGAGCCCGCTGTAACTCTCAGACGTACATGTGCGTGTGCGTGTGTGCATCTGCGTGTGTGTGCGCGAAAGCCCCCACCCCTCCTCTCCTCCTCTCTCTCACTCACTCCATGCAGTGACATCACTGCCTCTCTTTATGAATGCTCGCTTGCACTTGCACACACCAGGGTGTTTTTTTATTCATACGCCAAGTCTTTTCTCTCTTATTTTGTCTCCTGTAGTTGTTCTTGGGTCCAAAAACTGTTTTATGTGGCTGGAGTGTGAAATACTGTAAGCTATTTTCTATTTCAACACCTTTTATTTTTGTCAGTTTATTTATTCCATGATCACTCTGATAGGGCAAAGGAAGACAGGAGAGTGACTCAGCACTGCAGATTAATATAAAGTCAAATCACAGACACACTAGTGAGCGGATGGAAAAGAGAGCTCTAGAACAAGAAGGATGGAGAGAGAGAGAGAGAGAGAGAGAGAAAGATGAAGTCTGTGGATCCCGGCAAGACGGATATATTATTAATATCCCACTCATTTACGTGACATCATGCAACATGCAACAAAAGCATTTATAGGGGAGTTTTCTAAATATAGGTGGCTATTTTTGTTCTGTGCAGCTTGACGTCACACTGTATTGATTTTTATATGACAAAATGTATTTAAAAAATGTAGTACATTTTAGTTGTAAATTACAGCAGGCTGAAGGGGACTTGTCAGGGTGTTCAATTTTTGATAATGACTGGTTAGTTTTAAATACTTAAGGCTGGATACACTGAATATTTATAGTAATTTTGTAATAATTTCATAGACAATAAAGTAATTCTGTAAATATTGTGATGAATTTAATCTGCTAATCAGCCATTAGGGTTTGTAAATACTATGATAAATATGAGAATATATGAGAGTGCTAAGATATGTTTCAACAACATCTGATTTTAATTTCAGTAGCAAAAATTATATTTTTATAATATATTATTATTATATTATAGTTTATACATTTCATTTTTGTGATTTAATTTATATATATATAAAGAACATTTTTAAGTGATTGTACAAATGTCTGTTGTTTTTTCATATAGATTTTGCCTATATTCATATAGACTTTGCCTATGAATGGATATGGCATCAAATTAGTTTGAAACATACCAAGAGATTAGAGTGATACAATTTACATAAAACTTGCACAGCCTATATAGGAAATCAGTTGGCTGGAACATTTATCCACCTTGGATGGAAGTAAGCCATTTTCTGTGAATGTACGAGACTTCCAGTTCATTAGCCACTGTAGGGAAATAACGAGAAGAAGTGCTGCAAATTGTAAAACTGTTTGCATTACAAACCAGTGTGTTCATAATTAAGATAATACGTTAAGACACATCAGTTTGCAATATTAAGCAGCAAAACAAGCTGTATTGTACAGCTAAAAATAGCTGGAAGTGAATACCACCGGAAGCCAGACACATTAAATTTTCAAATAGCCGCGCCCATTCTTACAGGAAAAATAAGGTGGAAACATTATACAAACAAATTTGACTGCTAAATGTCACAACTATCCAATAAGAGTCAGAATCCAGGTAACAGGAATATAAAACAGTGTCAGAATGGAAAAACAGAGATAGAATGGGGACAAAAACAGATATAGAGCATGTGAGATACAATCGGAAAGGTCAGTGGCTGTCCTAAATGAAGCATGCTAAAAGACTCCAGACAGTTGAGTCATCACATTGTCTGCACTGCGGCCCCAGAAGATCGTGTTTACTTTTCCAGCACTCCATAGAATGGACCTGTGCGAGTATGTTACGTTGTCCCTTCTCGATGGAAGCCCTGGTTTTATCGAAGCGAGTCAATAAATGAACAGCTTAACTCTGGCACCAAGGCAACCTTGAGAGTGGAAATGGCCTCACTACATAACACCTGGTGCAGAAAAGCCCAGATGGAAGCTGCTAATCTAAGCAGGCTTGACAATAATGGATGGATATGAGGCTCCTGGTATATACGCCAATTGGGCTAGATGATAGTGACTGTGCAAATGGCATGAGGGTCCTTGAGGATGACAAGGCTAGAACAGAGTAATACTTCCTGAGATGCCATGAGACTTTTTTAATTAAGAAGAGAGGACAGCCATGACAACACCATCCGTAACACGCACACACAGATACACTGTTAGATGGATTGGATGCTACGTCATACACTAAAAGAGCATTTTTTATGGTTTTGTTTGAGTATTTAGCAATAAACATCAAATATATGGTATTTTACACTTATGGCTTAAGGTCTCTGCACACTGAGTCTGAAATTTTTGTCGGAAATTTTCGCACGTTAAAAAATAAATACGACCTCACATTGTGTCAATCACGTTTGCACACTGCCTCCGAAACTTTTGTCCGTCAAAAAAAATTCGGATCAAGTTAGATTTTCTGCGTTTTCGCATCCGTTGCATGCATTTTGATAGGAAAGGATGGGGAATACGAAAAAACGGAAAAACGCATGCGAAAATTTCTGACTCAGTGTGCAATGCCTTTAAGCTCAATCATTGTGCTGATAATTGGATTACAGAATTTGCAAAGGCGCTAAAGGCCCATTCACACTAGATAACTATTACATTTTAATAATGGTTCTAATTCTATGAGAATAGGAATTTCAACACTAATGACACTGAAGAACGATATCCTTCGAGTCACCCTCAGAATTATTTTTTCCAGAATCCAGCTTATAAATAATAAAAACATTGACAGCCAGTCAGAATCCACCCGAGTTTAAGGGTGCTTTCACAACTGGCCCTTTGTTTCGGAACCTGGCGCATTTCCCCCCATAGCTCGGTTCGTTTAGGCATATGTGAACACGGCAATCGTGCTCGGATCCGCACCAAAACAATCGGTCCGAGATCGCCTGAACGAGGTGGTCTCGGCTCGATTGAAAACGAACTGTGGAGCGGTTCGGTTGTAGTGAGAAAGCAATCCGATCCAACGAACCAGGCTATATCACAATGTATGATGGGTATCCTAATTACGTAAGTTCCGTGAAAAGCATTCACTTTGTTGTTTTGCTAATACCTCAAAATGAACCTGTGAATGTCTGTGGGTGAGCACGTCTTCACCATTCAAAATCAAAGCGCACTTTTTCATTTTCTAATGCCGTCTAAATGTTTTCCCGATGAATCCTGGACTCCTGCTCAAAATTATACATTTTTATAATGACAGCTACAAAATGGTACTATGGCTAGTCTGTGGGCCCAGTCGCTGATATGATATGTTTCTTCCAGTCTCAGTTTGCAGTTTTTGTGCTTTTTAATGCTTTCTTGAACTAGGTCAGGCCATTGTTTCTGTACAGTTCAGGGGTTGTGGGTGGTCTGTTTCATCATTTTAGCACAACAATTTGCTGTCTGTACACACTAAAAGGATCATATAATTTGCAGCATGCTATCTCTGCACTTTGATCCCTTACTAGACAAATACAATTAATTCTGCACATGTAAAGCATGTTATCTAAAAACAACACGCCAAGATCCCTTCCTACTCATCTGTACATAGATTCATAGATTCATGACATTTAATTCTACAGTGACTAATGATGACTGACTAAAATGCACTAATGTTTGTTAACATTATTAACGAAACATTATTAATCATTATAAAATCTAACAAAAGAATGAGGTTGTTCCTTGTGACCTTGTTGGAAGGGGAACAATGTAAAAACTAAAAATAATATTTGGCTGAACTACATGTTCTGATTTGGAGGAAACTTATGATTCAGTTTGAAAGGTTAAAAACTTTGCAAAGTCTTTGCACTTTACAAGAGTTGTAAACACATTGTGAAATTGGAAGCAACAGATAGTGTGGGAAAGCACAACAGAGCAGCAGGCACTTGCACCCAGTTCCACCCAAATTTGTGAATTAAAAATACGTATACATTTTTTAGGTTTAATATGCAAATATGGGGTTAAACTAAATCTAGGTTGTGTGTTTTACCAACACGTTCTCATTCCCAACTCGTCACATATTGACGCTTGGTCAGAACCCTTTGGCGTCACTTTTTGACGCACAGGGTACCCCTTTAGCATCATTTTTCGACATGCAGGGTCCTCCATTGCTTTAAATAAGAAACCCTTGGCATCAATATGCCGACACGAAAGGTACTGGGAATTTTATCGTCATGATTAAATTATATATTGGGTAATAATATTGCCATTATAGCATGTATGTTGGGGTGTGATTTTTCAATGTAAACAGTCACAACAGTTTTATTTATATTACATTATTTACACATTTATGAACAGGTAACCCAACCCCTGCCCCTAAACCTACCATTTGTCAGTAAAACACAAGGTATAACAGGCAGATACAACTACCATCATAATTTATTCAAAAAGTATTAATATTCCAAGTCTTCCGAGGCAAAATGATTGATTTGTGAGAGGAATAGACAAGATCACCGTCTCTGTCCGCAGTAAAGCTCATTCTGTGTACTGCAGTCTCTGCAAATTCAAAAAATGCTGCCAGAAGAAGCCTTACGTCAGCCTTGGTTGTGAAATGCTATTGGCACTTGTATGTCTCGTGACTGACTGCGTCATGTTACGGGATGGGAGTATGCTTCTGAATGAGATGTGAGCGCATTAACGGAGCGGGATAATTTTCAGCGATTTAAAACCTTATGTTTTACACTCTTCTTCGCATAAAGACATCGTATGGCTTCAGAAGACTTGGAATGCAACACGACTTGTTTGTAATGCTTTTATACTGCTTGTTTATGGTCATTTTTTGTTTTATATTTTTCAGAAGTGGGTAGGTTTTAGGGTAGGGGTAGGTTTTAGGGTAGGTGCTCCAATGAAAGTATAAATTTATATAAAATTATTTCTATTTTTTACAAATGCATGCAAACCATTAAATTAAGACAAACAACTGAAAACATATTATTTATATACTATTTCAGTAATTTCAATAATTGTAATAATTTCAGCTAGCTTTTTATGTTTTCTTTTTTTTTTAACTTAATATGCAACATTGACTAAAAGCATAGATTTTGGACCAATGAGATTTTACCATGGACAGGACTAAGCGGTGTGACAAAAACTAAACGTGGCTAACTGTGTTGCTGTACCACGATGTTGGCAGCTTTAGGTGATTAGCACTACAAGATGGGATTTATCGTTTGGGGCTTTGTTGTGTTGTACCTGGCAAGGACATGGTGTTAAGCACACACTGAATCAATGGTTTTTTGTTCAGAACATCACTGCTTTGCTCACTTACACATGAACTGATCATTTGCTGAGTAAACAGGTTCTCATATTGACCACCAGGTGCTTTTCCACTCACTCTACAATAAATCTTGATAGAAATCGCGTTCTTCCTGCTCTATTGTCACATTAAAATTAGCTCATGCTGGAGCATCAGGTAATCTCAGAAAGGGCAGGAGACCATGTGACATAATAAATATGCAGTCTGACTGACAGTGATGGAGTCTACCCTTAGTCATCCATTACTTTCATTCTTTCTCTCTCTCTCTCTCTCTCTCTCTCTCTGTGTGTGTGTGTGTGTGTCTCAGGGGTTGGTCACTCTCTACAGGTGTGGAATAGCAATAGCAGTGGCAGTATTCTGGAGACTCTGAACCAATCTATCTTGGCTTTGTTATGGAAATGCTGTAATCCCCAGTTTCCTCCAGCACAGCACTGAACACAGTCTGCAATAAATCCACGTATATAGACTCAGCGCACAGACGCAAATACACACTATGCCAAAAAAAAAAAAAAAAAAAAAAAGTCAGATTGGCAGAGAAAAGCAATGCGGTGGTAAAAGTTGACTTAAAGTAGTAGAAGATGGATGGAGAAAAAATTGGCAAAAAATTTAAAAGGTAGTGTGCATGGGTATAAATGTGTCATGGTTTTTACAATAATTTCAATAAGAAAAAATAAGAAAAAATGGAAATAATAAGAAATGTTTCTTGAGCACCAAATTAGCATATCTGAATGATTTCTAAAGGATCATGTGACACTGAAGACTGGAGTATTGATGCTGAAAATTCAGCTTTGCCATCACAGGAATAAATCACAATTTAAAATATAATTTTAAAATTTACTGATAATAAAAAATTATACTATTTTTATAGACACATCCATTATGCAAGAATGCAAAATACAGGTGCTGAATATTTATTTGTCAGCGTTCACTGCTTTCCACAGACACACACAAAACATATGTCCCTGTTTTCACAAAATAAAAGGTCTGAAATATCACCTATATGAGTGAAACACATGGTAAATAGTTACAGAGAAGAGCAACAGATTCATAACATATTACTGGATTCCTTACATGTTATGTTAATTAATTAATATTATTTTCTTTTCTTAATTAGGAATTGCACTTCAAACCACATTGAAAATCTAGGATTAAAAATGTAAAGATACACCACAGATTTTTTTTTTTAAGAAAAGAATTATTGAGCCAGTACATGTTCAAATAATTTTTATTGCTTTAGTTACATGCTCAAATAACTTATTTTTTCAATATTCTTCTTGTAGGACTTTATTTTTATTGTCAATTGTACTTTTGCAGTTCAAACAGAAGAACAGTACAGATTAAAAAAACTGCAAGTAACAACTTTGTTTCAACTACCGATGTTGATAGAAAGCACAGAATTCTATAATGTACCTGTAACCTTGGAAAATGATTGATTCATGATTTTGAAAAGTTGAAACAAAGAATTACATTATGACATCATAACCTAAAATAATTAAGAAGTATTAAACATTTCAATTTCAGTGTCACCAATCAGCAAATTTATTAGACTGAGCATGTGAATTTTTGTAGAACTGAAGCACAAGATGCACTTTGGAACATTCTACATGATCATTAGGTTTTACACACATAAATGATTATTTTCATGTGGTAACAGAGCAAAACACATGCACTCACACATTCAGACTCCATTTGTGAGCGCTGTTATCATTAGGTATATCTAAAGGAGATTCAGGTGGCCAGATGTCTTTTATTTCCTCTCTGGACATGTTTAATTTGATGAAGCAGATAGTGTCCCTGCGTTTGCAGGGAGGGGCCGGAGAGAGGAGATTATTAGCTCAAACTGAAACCACCTGAATATACGGCACAGCAGACTTCTGTGTGTTCAAATGCTTAACCATCAGCGATCTGCAGCAATAGATGAAGATGAAAAGAGATGAAGAGTGCGTGTGAGAGGCCTGTCTGGAATGATGATCCAACTTACGCTGACCTTCTGGGGGCATGTTAAGGTGAAAAAAGAGGGAGACTAGGTGTTGAGAACAAGATAGGAGAAACTGAGCATGTGTGTTAGGGATACATATAGACTAAAGATATGTTTACAATGGCATAGGCTACTAGTATACTATTACTCTTTCTGCAGGATGCAATATGTACTTTCTGTATGCTTGGAATTTTTTGAAAATTTTGTGCAGGGTACAACCAAAGCACATAATATGGTATCATACAGGACGTGTGTGCATTTCTGTGTACCACATTAATCGCAGCATACTATTTCACATAAAATTTAAAGGTATATATATATATATATATATATATATATAAAGGTATTCAAAATGATATAATATCATGAAAATCTCACTTTTTCCGTGATTAAGTGCTATAATCGGGTCCCCGGTGCATCTACCAACCCAGAAACCGTGAAAACAACCAACCAGTATTTTTTTAAAATTTATTTACTGTATATTACGCTACTCCCACACAGATCTAATATAAATATGTGATTTCTTTTACAGCCGTTTACCTTCACAGACATAACCAACTGTTTTTGTAACTCGTGTGTTTTTAACATAAACTTGTGTGTATTTGACAGTTTAAGCGCAATAAGACATGAAAGAGAATTTAGTTTAGTACTCACATGCTGTGTGACAGCCGCTTTCTGTGTGCGTTCTTCGGATGTGTGCTCTCAGAAAATGGTATATCAGAAGTTTAAACTAATATGGTTTAAAAGACATGATAATCAAAACCAAACAAATGTTTTTTAGCAGAGTATCTGAGGTACAAGCTGTAAAGGCACAGCCCTATTCTGGAAAATGGGGCGGGGTGCAATAGCTCATTTGCATTTAAAGAGACATGCACGAAAACAGCATGTTTCTGCTACCACTCAAAATAGCCATTTTCAAAATGATATAATAAATGATCTGTGGGGTATTTTGAGCTGAAACTTCACGGACACATTCTGGGGACACCTGAGACTTATATTACATCTTGTAAATGGGGCATAATAGGTCTTCTTTGAAAGAAATTAATAATTGTATAAAAAGAGTTTTCTAATAAATTTATACTCCCAAATTTAGCGTGAATGGGCTGTTAATATTAATTCAAAATATTGTTGGCTACATGTCACAATGTACACTACAGTTTTAAATTTGTTGTCAGTATATATTTTTTTAGAATTAATACTTTTATTTAGCAAGGATGCATTCAGTTTTCCAAAAGCGAAAATGAAGACATTTGTAATATTGCAAAAAAATCTATTTCTATTTTAAATAAATGTTCTTGAACTTTATCAAAGAACCTGAAAAAATGTCACAGTTTCCACAAAAATATGAAGCAGCACAGTTGTTTTCAACATTGATAATAATAAGAAATGTTTCTTATGCTCAATATATGATTTCTAAAGGATCATGTGACACTGAAGCCTGAATCATTACTGCTGAGAATTCACAGGAATTCCTGCCATCACAGGAATAAATTACATTTTAAAACCAAGTCAAGTTAAGTCACTTTTATTTATATAGCGCTTTATACAATACAGATTGTGTCAAAGCAGATTTGCAGTGTTAAAAAAAGAGTCATTTTCCAGTTAAAGTCAGTTCAAACTATATTAAAACAGAAAACTGCTATTTAAAATTGTATTTTTCATCAAATAGGCTTTAAACTCTAAAAAATACGGGGTTAAATATGGACAAACCCAGTGATTAGGTTGTTTTCAACCAACTGTTGGGTTAAATGTTTAACCCAACCGCTGGGTCAAACACAACCCAATTGCTGGGTTTGTCCATATTTTACCCAGTGCTGGGTTGTATTTAACCCAGCATTTTTAGTGTAGTGTTTATGTAAAATTAAATACATTTTTGTGACAAAAAATACTTTCTTAAATCTGTAGACATGTAAATGTAAACAATACAAAATGGTTGGTGTACAATACATTATATACTGTACAGTATGCTAGTATTCCATTCCAAATATAGCCACAGAAAAGAAAAATGGGAAACAAATGGACAAGAGTGTTCGAAATGAAAGAGAGCAGCGAAACAAGGAGACAAACACACAATGAGAATGAGAGGGGGATGAGGAAAGGAAGAAGAGAGGACAGCAGCAAGCTGATTAATGGCACTGCTGATGAAAGGCTAGTATTGACGTCAGACACACAATAGATGGAGAAGAAAGTGAGAGAGAGCGAGGGAGAAAGCCTTTCACTCTAGCTCACACACCGTATTCATGGAATATATGCACACATAATTTCATTCAAGTACACAATGTTACATTCTCTCACATTCAGCAGTTTAAAAGCAGAATGAATTTCCCTTTGATGAGCACTCTACAAGATCCTTTTCATCCTGAACTAGCTTTAGAAGACTGAATTGTGAATTAAAGGACCTTATAAATTGCTACCACAGCCGAGCAGTTGCTCCAACACATTGAGCTATGATGCTAATACAGCTAATATATCACTAGCTACACTATTTATAAGGGATGGTGCCAAATAAAAGCCTTGCTCTAGTATCTTGCTTATGAGCACAGTGATAACAAATTAAATATTTATCTCTCTGATTCCTCTGATCTCTTATGCTCACCAAGGCTGCATTTCAAATTAGAGTAAAAACAGTAACATTGTGAAATATTATTGCATTTAAAATAACTGTTTTCCATTTGAATATATTTCAAAATGTCATTTATTCCTGTGATGCAAAGCTGAATTTTCAGCATCATTACTCCAGTCTACAGTGTCATATGATCCTCCACAAATCATTCTAATGTGCTGCTTGTTATTTTTCATATTTTTGTGAAAATCATGATACTGGATTTTTTTCAGGATTTTTTGATGAACAGACAGATTTTTTGCCTCATAGAGCACATGTGGTAGTATAAAAAGACTGTTAACTATATACGGTGCATCATGTAAGATATCGTATCAGATTTTTATTTTAACTTTAAACCAACCAGTATGTGATAAGGTGAAATTTATGTACACAAACAGAAGACATACAATATAGTTTCTGCAAAATGACTCATTCAAGAGTCATAACCTCAGTCTTGTCGTCTAGAGCTGCCTGATACACCATGACCGATGCAGTGTTTAACCTTGGTCATAATTTCTGCTATAATATTCTCATTCCCGTGACATGACCTTAATTTTTGCTCCAAACACATGCTCAAGGTCAAAGCGCTGCCTCATGTGGCCTGTCGCGGACAGCAGAGCCAGCCGGTTACCTTGGCGACATCAGAGTACCAGCGGGCGGGGTGGGGGGGGGGATGCTGCAGATACCGCCTGCTTAAAGAATGTCATGTCTGATAGACCTGTCTCTATGGGATCAGGGCCAATTTCAAAGAGATTAGGGACAATTTCGATGGGATTTAGTACATTTCGTATTGGATTTTAGTTGACCCAAAGAACAATTTATGACTGGGATTATATAGAGATAAAATTAGGTTGAGAGCAGACTCCAAAAAAGCAGACAGATGTGTTCAACTTAAGAAAACCTGTAGAGATTGAGAGAGATTCTTGAGCATGACAATCTAAAGTTTTTGAATGAAAAATATGTGAAAGCTGTATTTAAAACATTAGAATACCAAATAATTTAATATAAATATATAGATGCTAACTTTCAAATTTTGGGGGTTGTTAAGTTGTTTTTTTTTTATACTTTTATTCAGCGATGATCTGTTAAATTGATCAAAAATGACAATATAGACATTTATAATATTACAGTTAAATTTTCTATTACAAATAAATTCTGTTCTTTTGAACTTAACTATTCATCAAAAATCCTGAAAAAATGTGTCATGGTTCACACAAAAATATTAAATGGTACAACTGTTTTTAACATTGACAATAAGTTTCTTGAACACCAAATCAGCATATTAGAATAAGATCATGTGACACTGAAGACTGCAGTAATGACTGCTTTAAAATTCTGCATAATTACACAATAAAAATATATTAAAATATAATACAGGTATTTTAAATCGGAAAAATATTTCACAATATTACTGTTTTTAGTATATTTTTTATCAAATAATTTCAACCTTGGTAAGCATGCGAGAGCATCTTTCAAAAACATTAAAAAATAATACCAAGCCAAAACTTTTGAATGGTATAGTATGCATACATGCAAATTTTTTAATCAACCTGTAATTGTTTTAAAGGTTTAAAAATATTATTCTTGTTTTTTTAAATTAGTCTTGGCAAGACAAAGTGTGTCAGTTTATCCTGATTTTGTTGAAAATATCATTTTATCACAATTCTGAAATGGTGAAATGTTCATAACCTCTCAGAAAAAAAACAAATAATTCTCCTGTGATATGTATAAACACAGTTGGATTTTGTTAGTGGACAAATTAAATAAACAACTGAGAGTGTTACAAATGTGTTTTATAAGCGTTTATTTTCTAAAAATCCACAGGGCCAAATGTGCCCATAGTTGAAGAAACGGCCATAAACAAATGTGGGGCTGATGTGGTCAGTGCAGCTCGCCGATGCACAGGAGGTTTAAATTCGTGCAGGTGTTCTAGTTTGACGGGAGTGAATCTGTGCTCTTAAGTGCTTTTCCCCAGAAAGGCCATTCGCAATAGTGTTACACATTGCTCGGCATGTACAGCAGCACACAATCGTGCACACACACTTCTGTGCCTATTTACATAAACGATACCTACTTTATCTCCAAGCAAAACACAACAGTTGCACAACAGCTGACTTCCATAAACACACTCATGCATGCTCTCAAATGCACCCTCTGTGTCTCTGAAGCTGTGACAGGCAGTAGTACTGCTTTAACCACTTGGCGGCCGAGCGGTGACACTAAAGGACTAACGTGGTGCAGTGACGCCTGCTTGCCTGTGCATGAGTCACGATGGCTCTGATCCGAGCTCTGCGGCGTGAACGCTGAACATGGCAGCCGGGCCATACAACACCAGTCAAGCATGAGACAGCCAGTGTGTCCCTGCCAATCAGGAGCATCACAGCCTTGCAGGCTTGATGTGGGTTTAAAGGTCTCCTGTACGGAACACTTCCAGAATCGTCTCAATTATAGGAAAGAGCCTTGCACAGTAAAAGAGCACTCACAGCTATTTCTGGAAATAGATTCAAATGCCAAATGCATAAATGTAAATGAGAGTTGCCAGGTTCTGCCAACATGTGGACCTGTCCAGTAATGCGAAAAAGCTGAGAAAAGTTTATCTTTATGCAAATGAGCAATGACATGATTTGGAAATGTGGAAAATGTAAAGTGAAGACACTGTACTAATCAACCGAAGAACAATAACATTAAGAAAAAAAATCATGCTTTTAATGCTTAAATGAACAAGATGTTTTGATTTTCAAATATGGGACAATAGATATACGGGTAGACCCAATTAACCGGTAGAGTTTTTGGACTATCGTTTCTATCGCGGTTAAACGCTCATGTAGCATTGCTGTGCTATGTGGTCAGGAAAACGTATTGCTTCCACACGTTTTTAAACATTGCGGTTTAATAACAAGTGATTTTAAGCCATTGAAACGTAATTCGAAAAACAACTCATTTTGCTATATGCGCGCACTGTCTGAGAGTCTGCATGTGAAGAAGGCACTCATAGAGCGCGGGAGTATTGAACAGTTTTTTTTTTAACTTTTTTGGGGGGGATTTTACACCTTTTTATTTAGATAGGACAGTAGAGTGACAACAGGAAAGCATTGAGTGAAGAGAGGGGAGCAGTATCGGCTAAGGACCTCAAGACGGGAATCGAAGTCGGGTCGCCATGAGCGCAGTTGCACTGTATGTCAACACACTAACCATTAGGCTATTGGCGCCGACAAACAGTCATTTTTGCCACTTTATAGGCATTGACCGGTTAAATACACACACTTTTTTGTGTCAAAATGCCTGTTTTTGCAAATATCCTCGTAAAACACAGTAATTTAGGTCTTAAGTGAAAGCAAACAGATGAGAAAGAAAACAAGTGTAACAATCCATTGGATCTGGGCAGCTCTTAAAGTGACAGCAGTCTAATATTCATGTTCATGTTAATTAAACAACAAATAAGAGAAAATCTCTCACTGCTCTTGACTAAATCACTTTTATAATTTTAATAAGAAGAAATACATATTTACTTTACACAGTGAAGAATATGCAGTGTTTTATACATTTTCTTACTTTATACAATTTATGTAGCATTTCTTGTTTATTTGTTCTGCATTATTTTTCCTATTGCTTGCAATTAGTTTCTTATTATTTAATCGCTGACTGTTTACTTGTCTTCAGTGTTTTTTTGTTTTTTGTGGGGGGGGGGATATTAACACTGGTGACAAGAATTATGAAATTTCTATGGTATGAAGACTTTTGATATCATAAGACCTTATTTAAAGCAAAAATAACTATATCGTTATATATATCGTTACAGTGAAATAAAATTACTCATACCGTGATATAAGATTTTGGTCATATCGCCCACCCCTACGTCAATGTTTATAAGATTTATTCCATCCAAACAGTATTGAGGCTAGCTGACTTTCTGTTTATCACTAGATAATAATGATCAGTGTATTTATATTATACTAGATTTAAATGTAATAAAATCCCTGTTGCATGCTATTTCTCATGTGATATATGAATGTACATTAATGATCAGTATGTTATTATTATTATTATTATTATTACTATTATTTAGTTAATAGCTTCGTTGATGAAACAAGAGCAGAACAAATTTCAGTGTAAATCATTCATAAATTCTTCCTTGCATAATTTTTCTCACTTAACTGAGTGCAACAATTTACATAAATTATTTTTTACAATACAACACATACTACAAAAATTTGTTCTGCTCATATTTCAAAGAATGAATCCATTGTTACCAAATGTCGAAAAACATAAATAAATAATTGGATGTCAGCAAGAACAGTATGAAAACAGAATTTATCATCAACAACAGTCTGAAAATAGATTTGACTTCTGTCATCACATCACTAAACATCCCGTTCAGCCAAGTTCCTGTCAGCTATACTTGGTCCCCATTGACACCAATGGAAACCGAATGCACTTGTTGCATTTGCATTGAAATGAGAAGGAAGATCTGGCAGTCCAGCGCTGCCGAGTGTTTATTTTTCTGGGCCTGTGACCGAGAATTCAATCTCATCAGAGCTATTTTAACTGCACGGAGACAACTCATCACTTCTGCTTATTTGAAGAGAAAATGAGCATTGAGCACTGTCAAATAAACCAGTTCCATTTCTGAGTCCCAGACTCCCTGGGAAAATAGAGTGGTCTCCATATCTCTCTCAAAAGTTAAATATGGAACATTTGGAAGATTGTGATGTATGGAAAAAGAGCTGAACAGTGTGTATAGCACACATAACCTCATATGCGTCTAACCGAAGGCTTTCAAACAGAAGATGTAAGCTTTACCCAATAATTAGGATGTAGGGCCAGGACAAAAACACCTCATCTCAAAAGAGGTCAGAGGTTGGTGTGGCCCATTACTGGCAGTTGCTCAAGACCTTCATGCTGCATCATAATAAAGTCACAGCTGCGATCTGGGATCCGAACATGCTGTGTCTCCGTACACAGATAGAGATTAGCAAAGCCCATACGTAATTATCAGAAGATAATCCTCCACCCCTGAGCCTGGGCTCTCTGCCGTGTTATTGTTTGAAAAAGTTCTTCCATTTCATTCCAGTCGACTGAGTTATATTTAGATACCTGTAATACCAGAGGACTTGGGCCGACAGGACTGGTATTAACAAATCTGATTGATTGTGTTATCAGTGGATTAGAGGAGTATATTTAGATTTTCTGTGAAAGGTGAGATGTTCTGAGATAAACATGGACTGACTAAGAATGTAAAGCCTAATAATTTACCTTTTTGAGACAAAATTAAGTGGTGTTTTTTTTGTACTGTAGAAAGAAGGTGTGTGTGCATTGAAAAAATTAAGTAACTTCATTTGTGTAGATGGCGCTTTAACTGGATTGTGTGTGGTTAGTTAAAAAGATGCAAATAATGTGATTTTGAGTGTTTTTGTGCCACTTTTATTTGTGCAGTTTGCTATGTTTTATGACTTCTTCAGCACATTTGATTTATTTAGCTACTAAACAGTCATTTTTGTTTCCAGAAAAACCCAGGAAGGACAAAACTGGACACCAGAGTGCTGTCAAAATCAAATGTTTTGTAGATGAAATGTTAGTCAAATTCTGTGGAAGAAAGCAAAATATATATTTGATTTAATTTTCATTTAAAATAGCATTTATTAAAAAAAGTATATTATTTATTTTTAAATAATATATATTTTTAATATATTATATATTAAATAAACATTTTAAAATATTTTTATTTTAATATTTATTTATAGACAAACTTTTATATATATATATATATATATATAAAATCACAAACAATTCTAAAACACTAAACATTATTATAAAACAAAATTGTTACAAACGATTTCTTCCATTATAGCATATATAGTTATTTCTAGAGGAAAATGTACATAAGATTCAACTAAGCTCCTGAAAGTTTTTTCCACTTCGTATGCACTGCACATATTCCACTACTGGCAATTTTGCAAAAGACATTTTCAGTTCCATCTGACTTGTTCAATTGCATTTGAAGCTGACAGCCCGATGTCTTTGGCTCCAGGGCTGTTCGAGCTGCTTAACCTAAGGAATGAATGCATAAACCACCTGAGAAAGAACAACACACCTGCTCAGAACTCTACCTATTTACTATATAAACCATAGAGAAAACACATGACAGCTCAGATCAGAATAAATATGTTGAAATGTGTGCATATTTGCGTGCACGATTGTTTGCTCGTCTTGAGAGCTTTCAGATGAGCGTGTGCGAGAAGAGATTGCTAAAGAGAGATGGGCTCCAATACACAAGGGTCACAAAGACTGTGATTTATAATTTGTCATCGTGTCCGTTCTTAAAACACAATTAACCTCTGCTGTCTGGGGCTGTTTGTCGTGAATTTGCCAATTACAGAGACGAAAGAGTCTCATACAATGAGCGAGAAGAGGGGTTGCGTAATGCTGTCCTCTCTCCATCCTGTTAAAAGTGCACTCATTGGGTTATTGTGGTATATTGTAAATATGCAATTGAAGTAGAGACAAACAACACTCGTGAACAGGGAAAACAAGCTGAAAATGAACTTTTGGACAGGATATAAGAGTATGAGAAAGATGTAGCTGTCTATTTCACCATTCAAATTACCATATAAGGCTGGCAAATTCAACTGTGATGAAGCCAACTTATTACTTTTGTTCAAGAACGCTTTAAAAATCTAATAAGCCTGTTTCAGTCAGTAAGTGAGTTAGTGAGAGCTGTTAGGCTAATTCAAACCCATAACTGTTCACTCTAAATGATTCATTAAAAAGATCTGGCTAAAAAAGTCAAATTCACATAAGAGTCTGTATTTCGCGATCACAATAATGTTGACTGTAGTTTTTTTTATCTACTGTTTTTCTCTCTCATCACTTTTTTATTCAGACTACAAGATTGCAAGTCTAAAGCATCATTTCTTTTGCTATGGAATTGTTAGAGTATTTTTAATAAGCTTCATTCAGACATTCTTAGGACCAGATCTGAATGAGAACCAGTTCTCAATACCAACCCTATTTTTGGGTTAACTATTCCTTTAAGAACTCAATCAAGACAGATGAATTTTGTTTAACAGGAGAAAGGCCTTGCCAGTGTAGTTCAGTGAAACATTACTCACATGTCCAAATGTTCAACAATACAGAACACTGCAAGCATATTTTCCCAAGGGAGTAAGAGGCTATTCTGTACTAGCGCTGAACACAAGAGGTCCATGTTCACCTTACAGGAGTGTGATATTTCTTCCCGTCTGAGCCTTTACTGCACAAGGAAAGTTTAAAAGGGCAAGCTTTTATTTATCCACCAAATATTACTTGTTTCATCCTGTAGTCTCTCCGATAAGTCATGCTACCTGAGGGAAATAGCTTCATATCTTTGCTTGCAGACATATAGTATTGTTTAGAAATCTATCCAAGTGAGGAATTTATAATGAAAAATCCCTCGAAAAAGGAATGGACAACAGAGAAAATTATCTGGAAAAAAATGTCAATCTCATTTCAAACATGTCTGCCATCTAGTGCTGCTTCTAAGAAAGCATCTAATGTTGTATAAAAAATTTTTAAAAAAGTGAGATTTTCATTTGCTTACTTTTTTTCAGCATTTGACACCATTGGATAAAATTTCAAATAAATGCACACAAAAGGTAAATGTGTAAGTTCTGAGCTACATAAAAAAGAACTGCAAAAAATGACTGTTTTCAAGCAGGTTTCCCCCAAACACTCCTTCCATTGGTTGGCCAAACAGATAGGTCCGCCCCAAACTCATGCCATTGGCTGTTTTAATACTGTTGTGTTATGCCGAGTTCACACTGCACGATTTTCAAACTCGTCGGATCGCCGTTGTTTTCACACTGCATGACTATCTGGGGTAGTATTCAGTCGCTGCTGTGTTCACATTGCACGATGGATCGGCGACAGGGGTTTCACATTGCACAATTTCACAATAGGAAGAATCGCCGACAACTCTGTCTGGTCCGCAAACTACGTTTCACAACAAAACACGTGAGAAGTGATAAGGAAATAACGCGAGAACCCGCGTGCGTCAGACCAGAGTTCTCGCGCGAGACTGGAAGTATTAAAAAAATATAGCCCGCAAATTGTTTGTGCGCTGATTTCCAGCTACAAAAAGAAAAACAGATTATGCAGGAGGGAGATGCAGGGAACAGGGATTGTGTGTTCTGCAGAGAGGTAAACAATAATTTTGCAGTAACTGTTATGCTGATGTTGCGGCTGGTCAGGGAAATGTTTGTGCTTGTTTCTGTATGATATAATTGTACATATATCTATTAAAATACTGATATTCTGGTCTATAACTCCTCCCCGAACTTTCCTCTGCCCTGTATCTTTATCTCTCATTGGCTGAAGGTCATCGCCGATCTATTTTTTCAGTCAGAACTCATTCACACAGCAGGACTGTGAATCGCCGACAGTTCCAGATATTTAGCATGCCAAATATTTTGCGGGTGTTGGCGACGTGTCGGCGATTCCCTCAGATCGCGTCTTTGATAATTCACACTGCGCGATTGTCACTCGCGTGAACGAGCACCGGTTTGCCTCCGATCTCGGGCATTTGTCGCCGATTTATCAAAACCTGTCGGCGAGTGAAAAATCGGGCTAAAATCGTGCAGTGTGAACTCGGCATTAGGGTGGTTGGAAAAAAAGATACAATGTTCAAAATTTCGGGATTGGGTATTTTTTTATGTTTTTTTTTAAAGAAATCTCTAATGTTCAAAACTGAATTTATTTGAAACAGTGGAACAGTAATATTGTGAAATATAAAAATTTTGCAATAAAAAATAAAATAAAATAATATTACAATAAAAAATAAAGGTTTTCTGTTTATTCAGTATTAAAGAAAGTCAATGTATAATGCAAGTTTTCTGTTTTAACATATTTTAAAATGTAATCTGCCATAACTCAGGGTTCAATGTCATACACAATGCTTTCGAAATCATTCTAAATTGCTGAATTGGTGCTCAAGAAACATTTCTAATTATTATTAAATGTGATACTATTTTTTCAGGATTATTTGATTAATGTAAGGGTGTATTCACACCTGTCTTGTTTGGTTCGATTGAATCAAACTCAAATTCGTTTCCCCCTTTGGTGCGGATCTTTTGGACAGGTGTGAATACAGCAATCGCACTCGGGTGCGCACCAAACAACCGTACCGAGACCCAGCTGAAGACGTGGTCTTGGTCCGCTTACGGTTCGTTTAAGATGTGAATATGACCCGATCTCGATCCGACCCAATTGACCAATCGGTAAGCCCCTCCCCTCGAACGCAGATGAGCCAATGACAGTTGAGTATCAGTACCACAGGGAGCGGAACTCGGACATCTTTAGGTTTCAGCGCCATAGGGAAACATTGGAAGATCCGAAGCTCACATCGATTTGATGGTGTTTATGCAACAAAAAAATGCAAAAACGATGTGCCTGTGGTACTTGTAACACTGATTCCAGGTATCCTAAGAGGATAGGCAATATAATTTATTTTATTACATTTCCTGAATCCAAACAAAACAGAGCAAAATGTCCCTAAGCATTCAACCCCAATCTAAATGAAGACAAAAACATTCATTTTCTGGTTGTCATACACTCAAGTATGTCATTAAGTTACAATTTTCATCTGCTCAAGCAGAACCTTAATGTTATCTTGTGCTTCAGCAAGGGATCTCTGGCTAAAACTAGCTAACGTTAAAGTTAGTGAGTCCATGCTAACATACAAACCTTGTGTTGTCATACAAAACAACGTCTTGTACAGTGTAGGTCAAAAACACATAAACGAAGGTCTACATTTCACTGTCTCTTCATATTAAACTGGTTAAATGTACATTAATTCAATCGTACCCTGCAATACATGAACAGTGTTGATCCTGCATGTTGTCATCTGCAACCGTGATGACCGACCGTAATATGAGACTTCTCCCGCTTGCATTGTGATCTGTAAACCCTGGCTTCGAGTTACCCACCGTATTTATTTTTAAATATTTTATAAATCCCTCCATACAATATTTCATTCCCATTTGGTGGCCTTCTGTGTCCAAAATTGTCCAAAAACATCGTGGGACAAGGTTTGCACACTGACAGCTGTCATTGTAAGAGAGTGAGCAGCTCTGTTTGTTTGTCCGAGGGAGCAACAGTAACTAAGGGGGGTGGGGCTTACCGACAGGTCAATTGCACAAATTACGTTCAGAAACAGACAGCTCGCACATGTAGTGCTGTTGTTTGCGTTTCAATCACTTGTTTTTAAACCACAATGCTTAAAAATGCATGCAAATGATGAGTTTTCATGTGACGTGAGTGCGCTAAATAGGCTAAAGCTTGCCGCAAAAGTTAACATGAATATGTTGGGGGAAAACAGTTAGGAGATATTTGAATTATTTATTAATTAACTAGTGTTTTCTGAGTCAGTGTCACAAAGATGAAATATGATCCTGACTCGCCATCTCATCATGGACTTGCTTTTAGAAAGAAATGCATCTTTACAGATTACATAATGAAAGTTTTTGTTTTGGATTTGAATTATTTCATTTTGTAGTCATTTAAAGCTTTCTATAGATATATTCATCATGTCTGTAAAGAAAATATTCGCTAACATTCGGTTCATTTTTGTGACGCGTCCTGTTTAACACCGAGACGCAAGCGCATCCTATTTGTTTTCTTTATTTTACAAAAGCGCAGCGTTTTGTTGATATTATGAGTGCACACAAATAAAAGTAGACAATTTACAGTTCCGAACAATGTATTCTTACCTGTATGAGCAAAAATTACAGCGTATTTAATTTGTTTCCACTGATGTCCTGAAGCGTGCTTCAGCTCACTCTCCACACAGACGATTGGATATGCGCCTAATAGCGCACATTTATCTAGGTTAAATGTTTAAACCAACATTGTGATATGCTTTAAGTATTTTATATCTATAGATTTTATTTTCGGCAAGTTGTAATTATCGTATGACATTCTCATATAACATATAAGTTTCTTCATATTGCGTTAGTGTCTGATAACACCAAATCAGTAAAAGAATAAAAATTCCACTACGAAAGATCTCCATGATTAGCCTGTTTTTGCACTTCCTGTTTTCTCTGCTTGAGAATTTCTGTCCAATGAATGGATGACCTTAGCACACGTGTGGTTTTGTTTACAATTTCTGGTTCACTTGCTAAAAGGGCAGTGTGAAAGCGAACCACACCAAACAAAAAAAATAAACATTGTATTTGGTCTGGACCAAAGCAAGTGAACTTTTCTGGTGTGAAATTCCGAAGAACACTGTTTATATGAATTGAATTTTTAAAAATGTCTTTACTGTCACTTTTAATCATTTGAAATCTGAATATAATAATAATAATAATAATAATAATAATAATAATAATAATAATTGCCCTAAACTGAATAATAGCAATCATTTATATTTATATTTTTCAGAGAAATTATCAAGTTGATTAATTGTAAGTTATTTTAGAAGGGAAAAATTACACACTTCTACACTGACCGCATGTCCCTTTTAAACATCTAAAATACAGTACTACATATCCAGCCTTAAATTATGTTTTTAGACAAAAAGTGAACAAAACTGAAACTGTGAATACTGTTCTCTGCAGACACAGAGCCTCGTGCGTAATAATATCATGTCGCTTCAGAAACCCCGGTGCCTGATTCCCACTGTCTGGCAACCCTGTGTTCTGCTCACCCGCTGCATGGCCACCAGCACAGCACTCTCACTGCCAGCATATGGCACAGCGTCTGAAGCCCCCCTGAGGCTCTCCTGCTCCCCGAGCCCATCTCTATCTCTGCATGGCTTCTGAATGTGAGTGTGAATGTCAGGAATCAGCACGCTGCTGGACATTAGTGACTGTTAGCTGAAAGAGCAACACCTGCAGCAGATCTAAGATCAGTTAGTGCTTTAGGCAACCCAAGTAGCAGCTGTGTTTCAATGAGAGCGCCTGGGTGCAGTTTGGAAGGAATAGAGCAATTGTGCTTGTTTTCTCTAGAAGTGGTTTTGTAGGTTGGTTTCAAGTTAAAAATTAAATTAAAATAATGTCAGGTTGGGACCGTTTTGTTGTCAGTGAGTTGTTTAAAATTATGCATTTTTAAAAACTATTTTTTCAAATATGCTAAATAAAAGTTATCTATTTAAAAAATGAAAAACAATTTAAATATATATATATATATATATATATTACTCTGAGAAATGTTCCTGAAGCAAAATGAGTGACAATGCCCTATATACTACAGTAAGATATAGTACATTTCTTTATACTGCATGGCGTATACAAGCTTATATGCGAGTGCTGTCAGGTGGACTAAACTGATAATTCATCATGCAGCTCTAAAAGCTTCAAAATATTAACATTTAAAGAATATATTGTGAAAATTTAAAACCAATGCAGCCACAGAGAAACAGCTTTTATCTAAACCACAAAAGACTAGTAATTATACACACAAGAGATGACAACGGAAGAATAAAATTGTTAAGCATTTTTTCAGTGAACGTCCATGAGCTTTAAAAAGGGCTGTCACATCTCGAATAGTGCCCTATTCAAACCTCAAAACTGCTTCTCATTTATAAAGAAAGCACGAACCAGATACTGAAGCATCTGTCAGTAAGAGTCAAAGTAGAAAGATAATGACCTTTTGTGATGAATTTAAAGCAAAGATAACAGCAATACTGTGAACTTGTGGGTTAAAATGCTATATATTCCATTGTTACTACTATATATTACATATTTTTAATAAGTGCATTTTCTATCTATTTTTTTTTTAAATATAAACAATTGAAAAAACTGCTTTTGACAATATAAACTTTAATGCAAGATACAGTCTTAAAAAAGAATTAACAATTATTTATATCTTCTGCAGCATTGCTTCTCAAGTAAATTTACCTTGCTTTAGTGATATTTTACTGTTAAAAAAATCTTTTTTATAATTTACAAAAATTAGTTTTAGTTTTGAAAAATTTTAGATATTTATATAATGAATATTTTAAATATTATTTTTAAATGTCTACAGTTTTTAGTATTTTTTTAGTTTAGTTTTATTTTTGTAGCATATCACATTAAACTAAATAAAATGACAAATGTTGCCTTGACAGCTAACTGAAATGAAATAAAAGGTTATTTTTATTTTTATTTTATTTCAGTTAACATTTCTTATTTCAAGTTTCTGCTGTTTCTGCTTCAGATTAAAACCTAAATTATATACAGTAAATAAAATAAATATATAAGTCAAATTTAAATAATTTATAAGTCAGTTAGTCAATAGTATTTTTTGTTATCTTTATATATAGAAAACAGTCTATGGTATGTCCTCATTTAAATAGCTCAGTAAATGTGTGTGTGTGTGTGTGTGTGTGTGTGTGTGTGTGTGTGTGTGTGTCAAACAAGCAGACGTTCAGGACCTCGGAGAGCTCCCTGAGGCAGGTGTGACCACTGACTCCCCCGGCACACACACACACACACAAACACACACACACATACCTCCTGAGTAGAGGTGATTATGGCACACACAGCAGCCCTGGGCAATCGGGACACACTCTGGATATTTCCATCAACTTTCCACTCCAAAGCAACAAGGCAGGAAAAAACCAGCCCACATTTTCCCCTGCCAATACACACACACACACACACACACACGTTCACTTCCAGATACTCTCCCTGACCTGTCCTTATCTCTCACATACATATATGAATACACAGTTACTGCTGGTAAACAACCTAAATATCAATTTAACGTCAGAGCAGTCAAGGCAAACACCTCATTTAAAATGCAGATTTGGAGAAACAGAAAAACTAGTTGTCATATAAGCCACACATCAGACTGCAACAGGGCATTTGAGAGTTTAGTTTCACATGTCAAGCCTTAAGCTTTCTCTTATCCCTGGAAGAAGCGATTTTATCCAGGAATCTCCCAGCTGTTACCACATGGCAATCTGCACCGCCGACTGGCCACAGAAGTACATTATCAACAGATAATACATCCTATGAGCAAAAGCAAATTCATCTGTGTATGACCAGGCTGCTACTGAACAAGTACAAAGGTTTAATGTTGTGTTAGGGCTGTGGTGCATTGGTTAATATCATGCTATGCAGCTTCAATGATCAATTTTCCTCTCTCACTCCATCATGATTTTCCATTTCTCTCTACTGTGTCTGTATTATAAAGAGGTAAAACTAAGGTGTTCTGAATGGTTGTCAGGTATTTTAGTATTTATGCTATTGCTATACTTTTTTATTATACTATTTATTAATACTTTAATTTGCTATTTAAAAATATATTTTGTGCTTATGTGCTTTTGTCATTTTTCTTTTTTTAAATATACTTTATATTTATATAATTAATATTTTAAATATATTTAAATATGTCTACAATTTTTAGTAGTTTTATTTTTATAGAATATCACATTAAACTAAATAAAATTAAAAATGTTGCCTTGACAGCTAGCTGAAATAAATTTAAAATGTTTGCTTCAGAATAAAAAATAAATTATATATATAAAATAAACAGAATAAATATATAAGTCAAATATAAATCACTTGTAAGTCACTAGTAGTTTCACAGATCGAGTTAGACAATAGTATTTTTAGTTATCTTTATATATAGACAACAGTCTATGGCATGTCCTCATTTAAATAGCTCAGTAAATGTGTTTGTGTGTGCACGTGTTTTTGTGACAAATGAGGACATAAAATTGTATAATGACACAGGTATGACATAGGTATTACAAGGTGAAGGTGACTTATGAGGACATTGCCCCATGTCCCCATTTTTCAAAACGCTTATAAATCATACAGAGTGAGTTTTTTGGGGGGAAAGTCGAAATGCACAGTCTCCTGTGAGGGCTAAGTTTAGGTGTAGGGCAATAACACATACAGTTTGTACAGTATAAAAACCATTACGCCTATGGGATGTCCCCACTTTTCACAAAAACAAACATATGTGTGTGTGTGTGTGTGTGTGTGTGTGTGTGTGTGAGAGAAACAAGAAGATATTCATGATACTGCTATTTCTAGTTACTTTAGTTTTACCAACATTAAAGAAGATGTTTTGAAGAATGTTGGTAACCAAACAGTTTTGGTTCCCATTGACTTCCATTATATTTTTTGTCCATACCTTAGAAGTCAATGGGAACCGAAACTGCTTGATTGCCAACATATCTTCTTTTTACGTTCCACATAAAGTTGTAAAAGTTTGAGTGAATGATGACAGAAGTTTCATACTGTCCCTTTAATCTCTTTTTATTTCAGTTGTAGTTTTAGTAATTTTAGTACTTCAGCTTAAACATATATATTTCATTTAGTTACCAAGGCAACATTTCTAATTTCCATTTAATTTTATATCTAACATTTTATTTTATTTCTCCTTTATTTCAATTAACAAGGTGTGGATGGTTTCTAAGGTGTTGCAAGGTGGTTTATAGGGCATTCTGTGTGGCTGTCAGGGTATTGCTTTGCAATTGCAAAGGTGTTTTCAAAGGAAAAAAAAGAAAAGGTTGCTGCAATGCTGTATCCTGGCACTGGTCGCTGAATAATGATATTCACATATGCCCTTGGCACTACAAAAATATCTCAGTGAGGCTTTAGCTGGCTATTTGCATCAAATTTACAAGGTGGAATAAGAATGACACGTTAGCAAAAATTCACTGGTGATTTGCCAGAAGATGTGATGGAAATGATACAGAGTCTTATTCAGCAGCGATCCTCCCTGGGCATTTAAAGACTTATAGCAACTGACAACAGCAAAGCTGAGATCCAGAGATCTGACAAGCAAACCAGACAATATTGGCCAGCAGCAGCAACACTACAACATAGATAACAGCTGAACATAAACAACCGCTGCAGATAAACCCGCCGGTCTGACACTAAAAAGGGAAAAATTAAACTGTTGTTTGAGGACGATAAATATCTTCACAAACGATTCACTGCGCAGATGCATCAGGGGAATTGAAATTTTATTTCTTAATTTGATTTGATTTATCATTGGGCAAAGAAACGGGTTGGATCTCATTTAATCTCCTTCCCGCGAGCACTAAATACCATGTCTTAACTAAAGACAAGCTTCTAATCTGCAAGCATTAATAGGCTTTGTTTGATGACATTTCCACGCTGTTTTACTCTTTATTTATCTGATAGGGGGAAGAAGTTTGTTCAAAAGCCTCTGCTGAGAGCAGCAGATAAATAAATTCCACATCTCTCTGACAGGTGAATAAAGAAGGCGTCAGCTACTTCAACGAGGCAAGATTACACCTAATATTACATTCCTCACATTGGCCTTTTTCTCATTATGCAATGACAAAAGCAACAGAGGAACACGATTAAAGCAAATAAGTCATTAGGCGATGTGTAATTAAGCGTCAGATTGGAAATGTTGAACTAACGCAAGGCTGGATGAATGAGAAACCGCTGATTAAAAAACAAACTCGCATCGTTTGTTTATTCTTATTTCAGACTAAGAGCCTAGATTACAAAAGTCTTTAGAGAAATCAAAATGTTATTTTGAAAAATGACAAAGTCATGAACAATGTGGCGCAGGTCCCAGACAAAAGAAAAACGAATTCATTTTCACCTCTGGCTCGCCGAGACAGTTGTGTAAACAACGGTCGATAGAAGCTCTGGGAAATATACAGTTCCCAAAAGAATGGCATGAGCTCTGGATTTTATTCAATTATTAATAAAAGGTGCTTCAAACAGCCAAAGGAACTTGGGTTTTGATATTATATATTGAGGCATCAATATCACAAGACCTTTGTTGTTCAGAATACAATTGCGAGTGTGATGTTGCTTTTATCAGTTCAGTAAACAAAAAGTTAATATACATTAACTTATGTTTTAGACACAATACTGACATTCTAACAGCCCAAAAAAATAAAAATTCCAAACAAATACACAATTGAATAAATCGTTAAGCATCTATGGACAACACAGCAGAGGTGGGGGACTCGAGTCACATGACTTGACTCGAGTCGCAAATTTAAGGACTTGTGACTTGCTTGACTAAATAAAGAAAATGACTCGACTTGACTTGGACTTGAGATCCAGTGACTTGAGACTTGACTTGACTTGACCTTCATGACTCGGCAGGACTTGACTTTATAACAACTCTAATTATTATTATAAATCATTGCGACATAATTTGGTAAACAAAACGCAAGCCACTGAACCAGCGGCAGAAGTGATCCGAGTCTGCGCAGTTCATGACACTGCACGAGCACAGGAACACAGCGCGCCAAATACAGGGAGCAAGAGAATCTCCCGAGATGTTTGGATTAACACTTCGAAACTGTATGCATTTGCAAAGCCAGGACGTCACCACTTCATAAAGGAAAGGTATGTAAGCTTGTTTGTTAGTTGAAAACAGCATTGGTCTTAAAATTCAGCTTAGGTCTGTCATTAAATTAAAGTGATTATAAATTATTAATCTCGTGTTTGTAATTAATGACGTCAAGCTGGCGTTTGTCTCTCAAAACAGTGCTTTAGTGTCGAGTATCCCTCTTTGTAAATCAATATATGGAATTGTACCACGGAAACCACAGTGTTTTATCGATTAGTGATATTTCTCTTGAACCCAAAATCCAAGACATGTTGTCAAAACGGCCCTATTATGAGTTTTTATATTTATACGATATAGTAATATTTTCAGCGCGGCTGCCAACAGTTCCGTTCAGCCCACAGCTAGAGTTACGCGCGTCTCTAAGCAACACACTGAATACTGAACGAATCCAGGGATTTGAACGAATCGGTTGAGTGATTCAGTGGCCCATTCTTGCTTGTTCATGAACGACTCAACTGTTTTGAATGAATCAGTTCAATGAACGCTTCTGTGATAAAGCAGTGATTTGCAACCACTTACTGGTGGCATCATTTAATTTTATATTTCTATATTCAATTTTATTAATTAATTAATAAAAAAAAAAATCCCAACAGAACAAACAAAAACGAAACAAAACAAAAAGCTTAGGCAAACCTTAAATGCACAGCTGTCAATTTAGTTCTTATTAAGATAAAATCAAAGAAATCGAATCGATGCGTTACAGGGAAAGATACATAAACATTAACAGCAATAGGCTTCTTGTTTTGAGCCATGATGACAATAGTTTTCAAGAACAATGCTGGCAATCATGCAAAGTGAAAGAAACAGTCCAAATAGGTTGGACTATATCCGATGAAAATTTTGGGTCCATTTTATTTCTGATATAAGGGGTGATTTTTAGTCAGCATATTATTTTAAATTGAATAGCATGTTTTGTTACACTGAAATTCTTTAGCGCGCTCCCAGACTGAATCCCAGTCTTCGTTGGAGATATTTAGTGCAAAATCATTTTCAAACATCTGTTAAATATTATCTGTGTCTCCTAGGATGGTCAAACTCAATATAACATAAATATGAGATACATATTTTTATCAATATTTTCTCAATATCCAAAGTAGTATTTTGCCTATTTTAAAAATGTTATATTTAAAACATTATTATTATTTAAAATGTATAATTAAAAAAAGTTAATTTCCGAGGAAAAATGAATAATGTTGTGTGGCAAAAATATATTTGTTCCTGTTTGATACTATGACTTGACTTGACTCTTATCAGGACTCGACTTGACTTGCTTGAGGTGAGCCACTGACTTGACTTGACTTGCTTGATTAGTTTGTACTGTGACTTGAGACTTGCTTGAGACTTGATGGTAGGGACTTGAGACTTGCTTGAGACTTGAACATGTGTGACTTGCCCCCACCTCTGCAACACAGAGCAGGTGGTGTTAATTATTCAATCACTCATATGAGTTGACTTGATATGATTCAGTGACTCACTCATAAACACAGCAAATTATTTCATTCCTGAATGAATCAGTGTTTTTAATCAGCTGACTGAATGAATCACTCATAAAAGTAGTCACGTTGTTACTAAATGAAACTTTGTTTCTGAATGATTCGGAATGAAAAAAGACTTTTTTGCCACCGACTGGAGAATGATGTAACCTGCACAAAAAATACACACATTATCGGTGAATTACTACTGAGTGAACTACTACAGTGTGATAGACAGTGAAGGTGGTATAAATTTACAGTTCATTTTTTTAACATATAAAAATCTAAATGCACTCAAATTAATGTTACAGCAGTGTTAAATCCGTGCCTGTTATATCTCATTTAAAAAAAAAATATGACTCTGTAATGTGATAAAAAGCATTACTGTGGCTTTTCTTGGAATCAGTTTGGCAAACTGGAGTAAAACCCCTGTTTTGTAAGTGGCCATGTGACAGCGGCGGGGATGCTTAGTCCCTGCTTACAGAGTAATAGCTCAATGATCAGAATATCATGTCCACATGGATTCTTTGCTGCTACTGTATTTTATCGTTCACCCAAAATTCTGTCATTATTTACTCACCCTCATTTAAATTTCATTTAAATCTTTTTCTTCGGAAGACTTTGAGGAAGCCGCGGATTCTAAAATAACATGAGGGTGAATAAATAATGACAGAATTTTCATTTTGGGTTGAATTGTTTTTAACCATAAAAAAATAATTTCACCCTTAAGACAGTATAGCCAGGGAAGAACTGCAAGTCCTTCGGTCCACTGTGAGCTAATATATATGTGCCATTATATTACTATAAATATATCTGTTAACATTAACTGCACATAAATTTAGCCTATATCTTAAAAGAGAATTCTTGGAACGAATGGGTCCTGTCCCAGTTCTACGGTCATTACTCACAGCACACACTTTGATAATGTGTGTGGAAATCGTCAGGGTTGGAAGTCACAATGGAACTAATCTCTGCGCAGGATTCTTAAAAAGAGCCTTGCTGTGAGTAATGTGGATTGAGTGAGCTATTTCGAGCGCTCGGTGCAGTAAAACCTCACCCTGAATCACCGTGCATACTTTAGGAGGACATTAATATTTTACCAGCATTATAGCTCGCAAAAAATGTCCTCAGATCTTCCCTCTATAGCGGTCTCACAGTAATACACTTTAACACTTCACAACGATGAGGAAACATCCGAGCAACAGTTCACATTTTTAATGGGTCTCTTGGTTCGCTTAAAATGTTTGTCAAGGTTACTTGCAAGGTTATTGTATACTGTAACTAAAACTAAGACGAAACTACTGATTTAAAAATATTTCTATAGGCTAAAATAAATCAAATAATTAGTGCAAAGTATATAGACAAGACTATTTAGTATTAAACAGGCTGTTTATTTTGCTGCTTTACCTTTATCGAATGTAAATAGCCTCTGGCTGCCCTCTGCGTATTGAAATGGAGAAGGCCAAGTTGCAGAAAAAAGGCATTTGCAAATATGGGTGCAAATATTATAATATACTAAATAGGTGATATTTTAATGCACTTGTGACAGCATATTTACTAGGGCACAAGTTGGGGGAAATCTAATTGCGATATTTTTCCTCTTTTTTGATATTGTTATTGTAGTTTATATTATGGTATTTATTAAGTTTAATTTATCAATTTATTTATTTATAAAAATTGAGATTTCTTTCTTTTTTTTTTTTTAAATCCTAGGTTTGCTGTGCTTGTTTGTATGGCTGCACAATTTATCCAAAATGTTGTGATTATATATCAATATGGCTTTAAAATAATAATAATAATAATAATAATGTATTATTATTTATAAAATATAAAAATTACTAAAACAGTACGAAATGTTATATTAATATTTCACTAAAATAAACACAAAGTATTTATTAAAATAATAATAATAATTATAATTATTTATTTTTTGCCATTTGAGAAAAGAAATTCTAGGTTTGCTGTGCTTGTTTGCCAAGTTTGTGATTATATATCAGTAAGGCTTTTAAATGATAATAATACTAATTACTCATATATATTTTTTAAATTACAAAATAAAAAAACAAAATAAGAAGTATTATTATTATTGTAATATTTCATTGTAAAATAAAAATATTTAAAAAATATAAAAAAAATATTAATAATAATTTGACATTTTAACTGTAAAATTATAATACTAATATTTATTTCTAAAATACTAATATTTATTTATATCATTTATTTCTATAAAATAATCAAACTTTTATTTTGATGGAAAACTGCAGTTGTTTTTGCAAGGTTAGTTTTCATAAATGGCTTTTGTTTTACATTCAAATGTTTCTACATACAGTACACTAGTACACTGAAATGCAAAATGCAAAAATATTAGTTACTGATCTCTATGGATGAGACTATGATGGCACCAGTATTCTCTAGTCTATTAGAGCAGTTTTAAATTCATTGTGGTGCTAATCCATGTAGCAGCTGCATCCTAATAGACACTCTCTAGCCTTTGATTACAATAAATCAGAGCCCAGAGCTTTTTGGCTGTCTTTCCAACAGGGTTTGATTTGCGGTCTTGAACAGAGAGTGACGTCATTGCCCCTGCTTACAAAGGTTCAATGGTAGGCAGCTGTAGCATGTAACACATGCTGTAAGAATACAATACAAATATTCACACATATATGAAATAGACCACAATTAAATGGCAGATGAAAATAAATAGCTGTGACATTGGCTATGTTCAGAACAGTTTACTACCATACTACTCATACTATTTCTTCAGCATGCAGAACAATGAACATTTGAACAAACACTTTTTATTTCAAGATGCTAAGTGGATGTCAGTGAAAGCAACATATGCATATGTATATACATTAACATAAATAAATTTGGCAAACGCTTTTATCTAAAGTGACTTACATTGCATTCAAGTGTTGCATGCCACTTTTTTTTTACAAAACGTGTACTCCTACAAATACAGTTTGTAAAAAAAATAGTAGGCAGTAAAAAAAAAATTTGGGGTCAGTTTTTTTTTTTTTTTTTACAGAAATTAATAATTTATTCAGCAAACAGTACAAACAGTAAAGATGTTTACAATATAAAAAAAAATCTAATCAAATAAATGCTGTTTTTTCTATTAATCAAAGAATCCTGAAAAATGCATTGCAGTTTCTACAAAAATATTAAACAGAACAACTGTTTTCAACACTGATAATAATATGTGACTCTGGACCACAAAACCAGTCTTAAGTGTGTGTGTAAGCTTTCCATTGATGCGTGGTTTGTTATGATCAGACAATATTTGGCTGAGATGCAACTATTTGAAAATCTGGAATCTGAGGGTGCAAAAAATATCAAAATATTGAGTAAATCACCTTTAAAATTGTCCAAATGAAGTTCTTAGCAATGCATATTACTAATCAAAAATTAAGTTTTGATATATTTACGGTAGGAAATTTACAAAATATCTTCATGGAACATGATCTTTACTTAATGTCCTAATGATTTTTGGCATAAAAGAAAAATTGATCATTTTGACCCTTACAATGTATTTTTGGCTATTGCGACAAATATACGCCAGCGACTTAAGACTGGTTTTGTAGTCCAGGGTCACATATGTTTCTTAAGCACCAAATCAGCATATTAGATTGATTTTTGAAAGATTATGTGACACTGAAAACTGAAGTAATGATGCTAAAAATTCAGCCATAAATTTCATTTTAAAATTTAACATAGAATATAGCTTTTTTTAAATTCTAATAATATTTCACAATATTACTGTATTTTTGTTCAAATAAATGCAGCCTTGGTGAGCATAAAATATTTCTTTTTAAAACCATAAAAAACTTACCAACCCCAAACCCCCAAAAATATACAGTATATCACACACAAATATTGGTTAAAATAGTAAATATTTTTTCAGTTCTTAAATGAAATATTATAATGAATAATATTAAATATTATTTATATTAAATTATAATTAATCATGTTTTTATAAGTTACATTAAGTTAGCCTCACTTGCCATTTTCAGTTGAATTTTTCGCTCAGCAGCTGAACGCAGTGCATTCTGGGATGACCTTCTTCATATGTGATGCTGGACAAAATTAGGTATCATGATTACGCCGTCCACCTTTTGGAACAGCCTTCGTGTGTGATGCCTTAATGTGTTGTCTAGGCAAACAAGACTAGGTTATGGAAGGGTTTACGTATTCCATGGTCACAGGATTGTTATGAACTGTCGTTGACATTTAGAAATGCTTAGAGATGATGGATGAGAGGTATGAGCGTTATGTAATGGGGCTGATCGGGAGAATGCGATGACATAAGCATGCGTAGTGAGTGGGAGGTTTTAAACCCCCGTGGCAAAAACACTGAGCGCAGCAGTGGGAACAGGTACAGCGGAGAGGTCATGCACACGTCACACACAGTTCCGCATGGGTGAGCGACATAAATGCTAATAGATCCCCATACAAGTATTTAACCTTGACAGTCTGCAAAACAAGAGCCACAGCATCACGTATCAGCGCTAGCCAGCACAATGAAAGAGTGACACTGGAATGTTAATGGCTCACTTGAGGATAGCATTAGCCTGGTTTTTTTCTGTGTCCCTGCACTCTATAAACGTCATTCTAGAGGGCAGACGTCTGATATTTCTGCATTGTTACATTACTGGGCTACAGTTTCCACCATTCGGTGAACTTTAGCCTTGCAAGCAGGAGGTTGGGGTTGGCAGTCAAGCACACACACGCTGGAACAGCTATAGTGCTTCGGCCTGAGGAAAGGAATTCATGCAGAACAAAAGGCCATACTTGTAACTCCACTTAAAACTGATATGACCATATAAAGCAGAACTCATGACCAGTGAGCTCGATTACATAACCCCAATGAAACCAGAGCTCCTCTAAACTCTTCTAGATTCCTCTGTCTTTTGTCAAGGGTCCTTAGTGACATCATACAGGAAACTGTACAGTGAGGACTCAGTTTTTGTGCATATTCCACGGGTGATAGTGTACATTTTAGCTCTGTTTTTTGTTTCAGTATAATGTCTCTGGTCACCAGTAGGATGTTGTGCTGCTGCCTCCACCAAGCTAGGTCGTTCGCTATCCAGAACTGAATGCAGAATGCCTTTCAAATTCCAATTGAATTCCTGAATTTGAATTAAGTTAACAAACAGAACACCATTCTGACAATCATTTGAAATACCATTCGGCTTATCATTGTTTTTAAAGCATTTTAGTTCAATGGATTTTATAATAAAATAATTTTTTTTGTTTAAAGAATTTAATTTAAAATATTTTATAATAATTATCATTCATTTTAAATAACCATTCCGAGTCGAGGTGTTTTTGCCTTCATGATGAGTTTATGGTGGAGTCGACTAAATATATGGTATAGGCACTGAGCACTATTGTAGCTGTAGTTTGTACTGCTGGTTTTAATATTTATTTTACATCATTAATGCTGATTTTTATAATAATATTATTAATTATATAAATTATATGTTTTCCATTTGCTGTTTGATTCTTTTTATTCATTGTTTAGAACTTTAGTCAATTTTGGTTGTTTATAAATAAATATTGATTGAAATAATTATGTTATATAATTATAATAAATAAATTAACAAGGGAAAGTTCACCCAAAAATAAAAAAATTGTCATCATTAACTCACCCTCATGTTGTTTCAAACCTATAAGACTTTGATTAACCTTCAAAACACAAATTTAGATATGTTTAATGAAAGCTGACAGATTTCTGTCCCTCCACTGAAAGTCCAAGAAGTCGATTTAACCAAAACTCATGGCGTCATAAAACAAATCCATATGAATTGAGTGTATTTATCCAAGTCTTATGAAGAGATACACTATATTGCCAAAAGTATTGGGTCGCCCCCTTCTAATGAACAGGTTTGACTACTTTAGTAATTTCTATGAGTACAAATCTTAATGTTAAAGCATATAATGATATTCTAGGAAATTGTGTGCTTCTAATTTTATAGCAACAGTTTGGACAGGACCCTTTTCTATTCTAACATGACAATGCCTCTGTGTATAAGGCAAGGTTCAAAAATGACTGATTCAGTCAGTGTGGAAGAACTTGACTGGTCTGCATAAAACCAAGTCCTAAACCCAGTTTAACACCTCTGGTGTGACTGTAAATGCAGACCTTGAGCCAAAAGACTTGTACATATGGGTACAGTCATTTTAGACACTTCCAAAACTGTTGCAACAGAGATGGAAATACAATTTTTAAATACATGAATTATGTTCCCATCGTTGCTGCCACAGATTTGGAAGTGCATTTTTCTGTTCTAAAGAAGGAGGTGTCCCAATATTTTTGTCTATATAGTGTATGTACAAGTCATTTGTTGGCAAGTCATTTGAGTTTTTGGCTCAAGGTCTGCATTTACAGTCATACCAGAGGTGTTAAACTGGGATTAGGACTTGGTTTTATGCAGACCAGTCAAGTTCTTCCACACTGACTGAATCAATAATTTTCTTTTTGAACCTTGCCTTATACACAGAGGCATTGTCATGTTAGAATAGAAAAGGGTCCTGTCCAAACTGTTGCTATAATATTAGAAGCACACAATTCCCTAGAATATCATTATATGCTTAAACATTAAGATTTGTACTCATAGAAATTACTAAAGTAGTCAAACCTGTTCATTAGAAGGGGCAACCCAATACTTTTGGCAATATAGTATATGATCAATTTATATGATTTAAGTAATTTGAGTAAATAATGAAAGAATGTTCATTTTTGAGTGAACTATCCTTTGAATTTAATTTAATTTAAATAAATACATGTAAATGCACGTAAATTCAGGCCCAAGATTTGTTTTTGTCCTCAGTATGATGTGTTGTCGACTATAAATATAGTGGAGAGCAGAGTGAGTTTTAAGTGCAGTTATTATTGCTGATTTTAGTATTTATTGTATGTCATTAATGCAGATTTTTATATTTGATTTTTTTTAATAATAAATTAAAATCAAATCAAATGTGGTTTTAGTTGTAACTGCAAAGGCTGTGACTCAAACCTTTATCACACACCTCTTGCAATTCGAACACTGCATGCACTGCAAACAGCATATCTGAAGGATAAATCTCACTCTGTCTCTCTGCAGGCTGGATATCACTCCCCTGTCACAGAGAACATTTCTCCATGTTTGCCATGCTAACAACTCAAGTGGCAGCTCATAAGTGAGGCACTATGTGAATCATGTCTAGGTTTGCGTGTGTGACATTTCCAAAGTGGAGATCAATTGTATTGATGCAGGGTGAGCTCAAGGGAGAGACGCAGAAAAGTCTATGACGGATAGTCATGACGTACCGCCGGCTGACGTGGGTAATTCTGTCAGTAAATGCCACTGCAATAGCAATATGAAAAACCATACAACAGCTCCTAGTATGTAGTACATTATGGGAAGAATATGCCAATAAAATAAAAGGGACAGTTAAAGGGATAGTTCACCCAATAATGACAATTCTGTCATCATTTACTCATCCTTGTCGTGACAAAAAGACAAAAGAAGATATTTGGTATGTGTATGTATGTTGGTAACCAAAGAGTTTTGGTTCCCATTGACTTCTATTCTAAAATCATTTACTCACATGTCATGAAAAATGACAAAAGAATATATTGTAAAAATGATGGTAACCAAACAGTTTTGTTTCCCATTAACTTCCATTTTACAGTGGAAGTCAATGGTTGCTGAGACTGTTTGGTATTGTTCACCCAAAAATGAAATTATTTACTCACCATCATTTTGTGACAACATGACAAAAGAAGATATTTTTAAAAACGTTGGTAACCAAACAGTTTTGGTTTCCACTGATTTTCATTACTTGTTTGGTTCTGTTGTACAATCGAAGTCGATAAAAACTGAAAATTTTTGATTACCAACAATCTTCAAAATATCTTTTTTTGTATTCTGCAGAAGAGAGGAAGGCATACAGGTTAGGGATGGGATGAGGTTGAGTAAATGATGACAGAATTTTCATTTTTGGGTGAACTGTCTCTTTAACTTGACAAGGAAATATCTTAAAGTTGACAAGAAAGTAGCTTAAAGAAAATTTGGCTGTCAAAACAAAATAATTAGAAAGGAAGACATTTGGTTTTAGTCTTGACATAAGAGTTATGCCACATAATTCACATTGCATCAGCTCTCCGCGTGGGCTCCAGACTGCCTAATTTTGTAAAATCTGTAAGATTGCTTCCCTATTCTTAGGGAGCTAATAACGCCATATGTCTTTAAATAGACCCGATGCATCACCTGGGCCTTTCATGGGGTTAATATAATCACAGCCTTCTAAATTGATTCAGTGGCTCAGATGCACAAGCAGCGCCTCTTCCAGAGGTGCCAAACACAATCAAACATTTTGACAGCGCTGCGAATTACGCCTGAAGGCAACGGCACGGTGCTGATGCTCCTTTGGAACAATTTGACCTCCCTTGATCAATCAGCAAAGTGGGGGCAGTCGACAGCGGTCTGCATCCAGGCGAGAGGGGAGTGCGGGAGAAACGAGAATAGCAACAGTCTATTCTGTCTCGCTGTCATCTGTCATTAAGCTTCATGAATCTGGAGCATTCCATTGCTCTCCGGATGTTTGCCAAATCCAATCAGGGATGCTGAATACTTTGCGCTGAAGGGATTGCAGGGTCACAGGGGGCTACGGCCAAGCAACAGCCGGCTATGGGGGAGAATATTTAAAACGCAATCATCTCATACACGAGTGAAATATAAGGTTAGAAATATAATAATTCCTGCTAAGATGATGCAGATGACATTATGGCATCAACTATAATACCATCCGTGCTTTTTCAGCAAACCCTTGTGGTTTCAGGAGCTTAGTTTTACATAATTTTCCAACCTTTATCTGATTCTCTGTACCTTTAAAGCAGCAGTTTGCCATATATATATATATATATACAGTCAGGTCCATAAATATTGGGACATCGACACAATTCTAACATTTTTGGCTCTATACACCACCACAATGGATTTCAAATGAAACGAACAAGATGTGCTTTAACTGCAGACTGTCAGCTTTAATTTGAGGTATTTATCAAATCAGGTGAAGGGTGTAGGAATTACAACAGTTTGCATATGTGCCTCCCACTTGTTAAGGGACCAAAAGTAATGGGACAGTTGGCTTCTCAGCTGTTCCATGGCCAGGTGTGTGTTATTCCCTCATTATCCCAATTATAATGAGCAGATAAAAGGTCCAGAGTTCATTTCAAGTGTGCTATTTGCATTTGGAATCTGTTGCTGTCAACTGTCAAGATGAGATCCAAAGAGCTGTCAAAATCAGTGAAGCAAGCCATCATTAGGCTCAGAAAACAAAACAAACCATCAGAGAGATAGCAAAAACATTAGGCGTGGCCAAAACAACTGTTTGGAACATTCTTAAAAGAGGCAGCACCGGTGAGCTCAGCAACACCAAAAAGACCCGGAAGACCACGGGAAAACAACTGTGGTGGATGACCGAAGAATTCTTTCCCTGAGTGAAGAAAACACCCTTCACAACAGTTGGCCAGATCAAGAACACTCTCCAGGAGGTAGGTGTATGTGTGTCAAAGTCAACAATCAAGAGAAGACTTCACCAGAATGAATACAGAGGGTTCGCACAAGATGTAAATAGTGACCTCAAAAGCAGGAAGGCCAGAAACAACATCTAAAAACCCTTCACAGTTCTGGAACAACATCCTATGGACAGATGAGGCCAAGATCAACATTTGCAGAGTGATGGGAGAAGAATATGGAGAAGGAAAGGAACTGCCTCATGATCCTAAGCATACCACCTCATCAGTGAATGTGTCATGGGCGTGGGCATGTATGGCTGCCAGTGGAACTGGTTCTCTTGTATTTATTGATGATGTGACTGCTGACAAAAGCAGCAGGATGAATTCTGAAGTGTTTCGAACTGACCATCTGCTCATATTCAGCCAAATGCTTCAGAACTCATTGGACGGCGCTTCACAGTGCAGATGGACAATGACCCAAAGCATACTGCAAAAGCAACAAGCAGGAACTGAAGACGGTTGCAGTAGAGGCCTGGCAGAGCATCACCAGGGATGAAACCCAGCGTGTGGTGATGTCTATGCGTTCCAGACTTCAGGCTGTAATTGACTGCAAAGGATTTGCAACCAAGTATTAAAAAGTGAAAGTTTGATTTATGATTATTATTCTGTCCCATTACTTTTGGTCCCTTAACAGTGGGAGGCACATATACAGCTGTTTGTAATTCCTACACCGTTCACCTGATTTGGATGTAAATACCCTCAAATTAAAGCTGACAGTCTGCAGTTAAAGCACATCTTGTTCGTTTCATTTGAAATCCATTGTGGTGGTGTATAGAGCCAAAAATGTTAGAATTGTGTCGATGTCCCAATATTTATGGACCTGACTGTATATATTAGTGCTGTCAAACGATTAATTGTGATTAATCGCATCCAAAATAAAAGTTTTTGTTTACATAATATGTGTGTGTGTACTGTGTATGTTTATTATGTATATATAAATACACACATATACAGTAAATATTTTGAAAATATTTACATGTATATATTTATATTCATATAATTTATATATATAAATATATTTAATATACAAACATAGCATATTTTTCTGAAATATATACATGCATGTGTGTGTATTTTTATATAAATAATAAATATACACAGTACACCCCCATATATTGTGTAAACAAAAACTTTTATTTTGGATGCGATTAATCGTGATTAATCTTTTGACAGCACTAATATATATATAAGGTGGGATATTGCACTGTTAATAATTGGTAAACGGGGCAATCCTTTTGTGTATTTTATGTGCTGATTCATGCATTTATCCAGATGAACTCAATACAGAACATAGACTATTTGTTTATCAAACTAGTTAAAGATCATGTATGTTACATTTTTGTCTCCAGACTGGGACTAAAATGGTCGCAAATGTGACAAAAAAAGTGCCTCAACAATTTGAAATTGGCAACAGTCGAGAAAGCTTGAGATTTGTCTATGAGAACCCAGTTCTTTTTAATGACTCAGTAAAGATTCACTGCTGAAGAAGCCATTTGAATCACACTCTCTCAGTCAGTGAATCATTTAGAGTTCAAATGACTCCCTAACTGAACCGCAACACATTTCTTGGTTATATCTGATTCTAAATGATGTGTACTTTTGTATAAAGTAAGTAAGCTTGGGAGAGTTTATTTAATGACTAGTTTTTCTATGGAATCAATGTAAGTCAAATACTTTTATTTAGTCCGATTTTCCACTTTATAAGTAAGGAAAAAAAACGTAATTCAAGTTAAAGTGCAGTTTAGCATTACCAGCCTTCGTGGCTTCATCATCATAACTTGTACATAAATGGGCCAGTGGGTCCCATTACACCCATTAATGTAAAACTGTACCCTTCCAATCGGAGACAGATTTATTAAACAGCAATCAGTTGAGTAACTATCAGACAGCTTCTGCATCCCATGACCATGTGCTCTGTAATCAATTCTAGAGGAAGGAGAGAAGATCTTTATCAAGAGTAAACAGTTCAGCAAAAAGCCATTAATGCAAGTTGGCCAGTACAGGAGATGCAATCATGCTCTGTTAATCGGTTAATATTTCATGGCATTTGTAAGGGAAATAGTCAAACATTCAGAGCAGTATTATCAGCACAATTAGCTGCCTAATTAAGCATATGTTCCCTCTTTTATGATGGGGTTTTGCTCTGTAATAGACACTGGGATTCAGCTTTTAGTTGATGTTCACAAAGCAATGTATTATTTTTGAATTCCTGCTATGTGGCTAAATAACTGCTGACAACTTTGCTCAGACTCAAAATACTACATTTGTATGATTGCGGCAAAATTGTTGTGGACTGCCATGATATTATTTGACCAATTTTATTAATAAATACCAGAATAGTTAAAAAAAAGTAATAAAAAAGAGATACTATGCTGGTGCAGAAAATATACATAATATTTAATTCCTACAATAGCTGATGTTTGTTTTTTTCAATGTTACATCAAAACGCCAGTATGGTTGTTTACGACAGTCATTTACTCAAAGCATTAATTAATTCAGGAATGATTCAAGTGAGTCATTGAATCATTCATTCAGCCAATTCGTAATAAAACACTAATATATTCAGGAATGGTATTATTGTGTATTGCTGGGTGACATGCAATGATTCTGCAGTGGCTTTGTTTGTTTAACTGTTTTGATACTTAATTCATTTTTAAGTAGGACCAGGACTGGTACATCATCAAAATAAATAGCTGCATGACACCCACAGTGTCATAGTGTTACTGAAACTCTATTCGGGCTACAATGTAACCTAACTTTTAGCAAAAGCACTGAAGCCACACAACCTTGCCCCAAACCAAACTAACAGTGTGGTACAACAAAGTCCCTCATTATGGATCACTGAATTCACCTTAAAAACAATAACTTTCAACACTGTTACTTGTTACATAAGGAAATTAACCACATGAGTCATGCCAAGTCAGGTGCAATGTGTGTGTGTTCGCATTAGTGGAGTCGTTCATGAGTAAAAGACTGAGCACTTGTTCTGTTTCACGAGGAACCCTTCTGGAGCCTGTGACTCAATGGAGCGAGTCATGGACCACCTTTTACACAGTCCTTCTATCAGATGATCTAGTCTGTCTGAGAGTAGCTGTCAGGACGGATCAGTGTAAGAACTGTGTATGTGCCTGTGTGTTCTGATTTCTTTTTCTATGCGTGTGTGATGCAGTCCAGCGCAGGTCAGAGGAGCAGACAGACCTGGCAGAGCTCAGCATATCACATGATCAGTGTTCTTAAAACTGTTCGAAGAAGGTCTGGGCTAAATTTTCAACTGGAGGTCAAATATTCAGTAACTGCTGCATTCCTGTTCCTAGTGATATAACATTCAAGATGCATAAGCTTAAAGTCAGCATGAAATGGAAATTAATCTAATTTCTGAATGCATTCTGATGTTATTAAACAATGCATTCATGCATATGTTTTATTTTTCAATATCTTTTGACCTTGTAATTTTTAATTAAAATGTCGTAACTCGATCTTCTGGTGAAATGACAGACTTCTCTCTGGTGATGCATATTAGCCAATCATTTAGTATGCATAAACTCCGCCCCTTTATTTAAATCAACTACAGGCTCACATTCAGATCTGCCTTCATCCAATCAATAACCGATCAATAGAACCAAGTCCCAGCCCAATATTTTTTTCAACAATCTGTTTTTTGGATGTACATCATAACATGGGAGAAATGATCTGTCACTACTTCCGTTACATTGCCACTTTAAAAACTAGCTAAATGCTTGATGATAAATCTTTAAAGGTGTAGTTCACCAAAAAAGGAAAATTCTGTCATCACCATGTTAGACAGAATTTTTTTTTCATAAAATAACCTTGAAACAGCTTCTCATTACATTATATTATCAGACATGTAGCCCTGTGGTTCTTTGAGAAATTAAGATGCTGAACTGAACCTATGGGAATAAATACAATATTTCATGGGTTTCACCTGCATTTTGTCAATATGTTGCCATAGGTCATCATATGCAAAAAATAAAAATAAAAAAACAGCGACAAAACCACAAATAGGTTTTCACATGAGGAAGTGAAAGATACTCCCTTGCCTCTAGGTGTAAACTCACTCCTTAGAGTGTTTGCAGATGAGGAGAAAGCAGAGTCGACGAGAGCCCACAAGCTGAATTTCACACCTGAAGTGGCCTACATGGATAATTGGGTTGGAGAGGCCTAATTCACAATCATGTAATGCAGGTCAAGGGAACTGCTTTTCCACTGGAGCATTCTAGCATACCTACCAATCAAACTGCTTTTGTTCCTATGTGTCCATGATGTTTTTGCTGTGATAAAAATCATTTAAAACTCTCTAAAGGGGAAAACATTGTTTCTTTTCTTGCTTTTTGACTCTTGAGCTCAACCAATGGTGTGCATATGTAAGCTGAATAATGGCAGAAAGAGTGGTTGAAATGTTTTATAATCCTGTTTGGAAAACAATCATCATTTTGCCATTCCATTTGGTGCCACTATTGAACTACCAATACACTTTTTTAAAAGTGGTTTTTAAATGAAGTACTGGTGAGACAATATGTGAGTAATTTAATTTAAACTTACCTTGCCCTCAAGGTCTTCAAATACTGATTGGTCCACGTTGCAGGCGAAGAGGGACGTGGGGAGATCATTGAAGTCGGTGATTTGTTGGAAACTGTCTCCCAGTGAGGACTCTCCCATTGTGGACTGCAGGACTACCAGCTCTTCCCCTCCTAGGAGGTAAACCCGCTGGAGGAATGGAGCGCTTCTCATGTTGGCAAATAAATGCTCTCCCTTCATGGCTGTAAGTGGTACACAACATCAAAAGTGGAGATGTTTTCTAATATCAGCAATTGCTTTCAGGCTACATTCTACGCTTTTGCAGTTCCAAAATCGTGCTCCAAAAATGCCAAAAAAAGCACTGTTGAGTGTAAAAAATGTATTTCTGTACTATATTTTAAGTTTTATGAAGCCACAAGACATCTTTAGACCAGTATACTGTAAGCCATTACTGACTGATAATTAAACAAACACCAGGTTGAAAAATAGCCGAATTTTCATTTTTGGGTGAACAATTCCTTTAACAGCATTTAAAGGGATAGTTCACCGAAACCCATAAGACTTTAGTTAATCTTTTAAACACAAATTAAGTTATTTATAATGGACCCCTAAGAGTTTTCTTTTGCTCCATTGAAACCAGGTAACCAAAACTTAGATGATCCAAAAAAGCTATAAATACATCATAAAACTCATCCATATGAATCAAGTGCTTTAGTTGAAGTCTTGTGAAGAGATACAATCGCTTTATATGATGAAAAGGTTTAAAGGGATAGTTCACCCAAAAATGAAAATTCTTTTATTAATTACTCACCCTCATGTCACTTCAAACCCATAAGACCTTCATTTTCGGAACACAAATGAAGATATTTTTGATGAAATCCGAGAGCTTTCTAACCCTGCATATACAGCAAGGCTACCACGTTCAAGGTCCAGAAAGGCAGTAAGGACATTGTTAAAATAGTCCATGTGACATCAGTGGTTCAACCTCAATTTTATGAAGCTATGAGAATACTTTTTGTGTGCAAAGAAAACAAAAATAACGACTTTATTTGACCATTTCTTCTCTTCTGTGTCAGTCTTCGACACACGTTCACAAGAGTACCAAAACGCGTGAGAGTGCATTCCTCTACTTGCAAACAAGGCGCAGTGCATCCGGGTTCTACGTCAGAATGCCGGCTTGTTGAATTGTTGAATAAAGTCGTTATTTTTGTTTTCTTTGCTGAATGAATGTCTTACTAGTTTGGAACTACATGAGGGTGAGTAATTAATGTCAGAATTTTCATTTTTGGGTGAACTATCCCTTCAGTTTAGGCTTTTCATGTCATACACCCAGACAGCATGGGAAACAGGAATATAGAAAACAATTCTAATTCTAATTCACTAAAAGAATAATGAATATCATTCACAAGATCTTCTTTGTCATTATACAAACCAATAGATGAAAACACAAACAAATACAGTCAATATATAATATATAATAGTATATAAGTATACTCTTAGTACGTGTGTGTGATTGTGTGATTGTGTGTGTGTGTGTGTGTGTGTGTGTGTATATATACAAGACAAACAAGACATTTATGACCTTATGAGAGGTCACAGCAAGAGCTGTTTGGAGCATTTTCACTGTACACAGCAAAAGCTCGTCCTCACGACAGGTGACACAGAACTGGAACAGTTACCTCCCAGAACCCTACCAAGCAGATGTTACCCCTGGCCCCGGTAACTAATGCTCCGTCAAAAGATTAGGTTATGGGCTTATAGCAGAGCCAGTCTCTTGTCAGCCCACACAAACAACAACGGCAAGTGGTGAACAGCTTGCAACCATTTCCATAGAGCTTTTCCACATGCCCTTTCTTCCAGTGATCCTCCCTGACAAGCTTGGTCCGCGGGCAAAGCCAGCACTGTCGCCAGTGTCACACGCACTGTTAAATCTCCCGCAGCTATTTTGGGATCAATAGCCCATCACCAACCACACATACACGCTCTCCAACACACACGCATGCTCTCACTTTCACTCAAGGCTATAGATAGAGGCTGGAGCTGTCTGGTTCAGTCTTGCCCTGTGTAAACGTGGCTAAAAATAGAATGAGGACTAATGAAATGCAGAGACTGTGAGGCACTTGATTAAAATGAAGACTTCCAGACAGGGATCCATTTCATTTACAATATCACAATGACCTTGTTATGAGATAAGGATGTGCATAAACTATACATGAGCACAGACATGCTATAAGTGCTCAGCTTTATTTACAGAGATTTACAGTGTTTTAATTTTGGAATTGGTCTGCACCAAAAAAGCATAGGCCTACTGTTTATCTAAAGCTATAGAGGCCATTGACATGTTCATGCCAGCAAGCAAACAAGGTCACTAAACAAGGGAAATATATGGATCCTAATTCACTAAAAGAATAATCAATATCATTCACCACATTGTCTTTGTAGCTATACAAACTAAAGGGTGAGAACAGTAACATTAAACACAAACAAATTCAGTTAATTAACATTCTTAAATATTGTTTATCCATATTATTATTAATTATTAATAATATGTTCATGTGCACTCATGTTCTGTTGATATTGACTTTACTCTGACCCTAATGTTATTTTATTATATGTATTTTTATATGTATGCGTGTGTATATATATATATATATATATATATATACACACACACACACAAACAAACAAACACATATACACAAAGCACTTAAATTATAATTGTTATGCTATTTTATTCCTGTCAAATAATTCACCAAATTCTTTTTTAGCCTAATTAAAACCCATTTGAAAGATATTCTTTGGCAAATTTGGCATGTTGTTTTTAGAACTATGACTGTTGCTTCTGTATGCATGGGGTCAACCCAAAAATTACATTCTAAAAAAAATGCAATAAACAAATATAAACACACAACAGAGTGCTAGTGTGCACACTAAACAGAACATGTTGTTTTATTAAACTTGTATTTTTATTATAACGTCCCTGGGGGCTCTAAATACCAAATAGATCATGAGGGTTAAAAACCACTCAAGTTCTTAGATTTATTGCTTTTAAAAATGATTTATAATGGAAATGCTCTTACAGTTTATATTACAGTGTACATGACCTTATTTGTTGCAAGCGAGAGATTTTAAATGCCACTGTGTACAAATAAGGGCTATTTAATGCTAAATTATTTTACATCTAAATTATTCTGTATTACATAATATCTAATTGTATTTTACTCTTTCTGTGCATAAAGGGCAAAATGAAAAGGGTAAGTGTCAATCACAGTCTACTGCAACCTGTTTGCTGCATCCTCCTTTGAGTCATCACTGGAGGAGCGGTCCCTCTGTCGTCATCACCTGACATTCACTTTCCTTCTCTTTGCTATAAGGGTTTATATTCGTCATTTCTCTCAGTCTGATGACTAATACTATAAACCCTTATGGCAAACATGCCACATCAACCTGTTTGAGCAACTGTCAATACATTACACTATTGGCAGCGGCTGTCAAGGTCAAGGAGTGCACTTCAGAAACTAGGCTACTATTACAAATTCAATAGCGTCATCAAATGGCTTGCTTACTCTTTTTAGTCTCGTGCGGATGGTTATTATAGCACATCTGTCTACCAATACAGACTTTCCAACTTCTTCGTCCTCCTTAAACTCTTGAGTAAAAGTCATTTGTTTAAAAGTGACATGCAGGATCTAAGCAATGCAGAATACATGCACTACTAATATATAACCAACTATTTATAGAATAGTATGTAGTATAGCATATTAAATCATTTCTGCATTCATTTGACTCTCTCTCGCTTTCCTTCTCTCTGTGCATTAATAAAGCAGCAACACCTGTCAAAGCCCTGCTGTACAGATGCAGGATGATCTAATGGAGTAAGTCGACGCGGTTTTTCGGTACCTGTGCGGGATGTGTCAGTCCGGTGTGCGTATCTTCTGCGCGGTGGCTTTGTCTCCCTCTCTTGCCTTTGTGAATCAAGCTCGCATTCCAGCTGCGATTCACTAATCTCCTGACGTTACTACAGACAGCTTGATTCACCAATGACCGCCTCCCGGCATTCAAATGATGTTTGCTCAACCCACTAATGAAATGGAGCGCGCCAAGCGCGGGGGGGATTCATGGACCAATAGCGTTCTCCTAAAAGCGAATATGCAAATCGGCGAAGTTACGTCAGCGCTTTCGCCAGCAGTTGGATGTTGCGGTGCTGTGACACGTTCAGCAGGTTGTTTTTAGTAAATGTGGTGCAGGGCAAAGCAGAGATTTCTCGAAATGATGTCTGTCAGACTCCAAAGCACTTGCAGCACGAGTTGAATAAGTGCGGTGAGTTGATGTAAAGCATATAAATGCGATAAAACAGGAAGTGTTTATGGGTATATTAAAAGCCTATAATAAAAGGAAACCATGCTGAAAGAAACTGGTTTGCTGGTCTCCCAGTCTAGTCAAACTGGTCTGTTTTCTGGATTGGGGTACTTTTCAGCTGAAGACTATTTTGGCCAGGCTAGAAAACCAGCTTTTAAGACCTGCAAACTTTTTTTTTTTCCAACAGAGGTTCCTTTTATATATTATTATTATTTAGCAGTCAGACCTTTACATAATGTAATGCCTAAAATCTAGGGGAAAGCTCAGTTATGTTACTGAATTTGAGTGTGTGTGTGTGTGTGTGTGTGTATGTATGTATGTATATATATATGTATATATGCAGTGTTGGGGAGTAACTAGTTACATGTAACCGAATTACGTAATTTAATTACAAAATAAATGTAATTGTAATCAGTTACAGTTACTTGTGAAAATGTTAAGAATTACAAAGGGGGTTACATCTGAATTGTATTCACACACACCCACATGCAGATTTAATTGATTTCTTTCATAAATTGCAGTGACTGCTCTAAAATATGAGACGCCATTGTTTCAGGAGTTTAGGACACAGAATAGGACACATGCTTATTCAATAACTCCTATTTGGATTAATGTATTTGCCTTATTTTTTAAGATTAACCTGTTTTTTCTAAGCTACTGTTAGATGCCAGTGTTTCCTGTCATAACTATGCAAAGATTTGATTTCAAAAACCGTATCATAGCTATTAAACTATTTCTTGTTATGGTTTTAAATCTGTATTTAACCTCAGAATGATCTCAAAGTCAGTCTGATTTTGTGGTGGCTGTGCTTTAAAATTAAATTATTATAATTTTAATGCAAGTGATGAAGGATTTCGAAAGGTAAGGTTAATCCTGGCTGGTTTACATGTTTTAAAAATGATTCAAAAATGACATTAGAAAACATTAGAAATTTAGAAAAGTAATCAAAAAGTAATCAAATGTAATCAGTTACATTACTTTAATAAAGTAATTGAAAAGTTACACTACTTATTACATTTTAAATAGGGTAACTTGTAATCTGTAACCTATTACATTTCCAAAGTAACCTTCCCAACACTGTATATATATATATATATATATATATATATATACTCTTATACCTTTTATACCTATACCTTTAATATTTTGAATTGTTTTTAGCTTTATTTTTTGTTTTCATTTAAATGTTAAGTTTTGAAATTTTGTTGTATGCATTTGTCATTTTTATTTAATTTCTTTATTTTTTTAATGTGTATATATAGTATTTATAAAGTTTTAGCTTTTAGTTTTGGATCTGTTTTAGTTGTTTTAATACTACAATTGATTGCTTCTGTTGTCCTCATTTGGCTTTGGATAAAAGCGTCTGCTAAATGACTAAATAAATAATATAAAATATATATTTAAATTATATTTAAATCACATATGTCATCATCATACACATAAACCTCATTATGTGACAATTGAAGTTTCTGTGTAAAAATATGAAGGATTCACAGGACAACAATCATTTCTGAGATGCAAAAAGGTTTATGTGTGTCTGTGTGTGTATTATTATTTGTGTCAATGAATGTTAAATGATATGAAGGAACAGTGTTGTTTCATTTTGTTGAACACTAATGTTTCATTTTGTTACATCACTCCACTTTTGAGTCTAGTATCCATGTTTAACATTGGCCTTCTGCTAAACATCTCTGGAATGTTGTGCTTGAGGAGTCTTTGATTTCGCAAAGTAGGCCATGTTCCTGGATCCAACATCCTAGATGGTCCTGGAAAAACATTCCTATCTAGTCCAATTTTAAGGTTAAGCTGTTTGTTTGACAGGAATTTTGTTCTAAGACCAACAAAAGATGATGTCTGCTTGGCAAAATCACAGCATGGTTGTTTAAGTAAATTTATACATAAAGAAGGAAACTTCTGCAACAAAACATGTTCTTTATTCCAGCACAATTAAACTTATTTAGTGAAATGCACTGCAAAGTAGCCCAAAGGATTTTCATCTTCTAAATGTATACAATATCAGTGATTGACTCAATCAAGTACATCTTCATATTTAATTTCTGTAAACATTCTGTTTGACTCATAAATTAAAGATGCTTGCATCCAAGCACATACAATTACTCCATGTAACTTATGTCATGTAATATGATCCAAAGATGAGTGTACACACATGCAGTAAAAAGCTTACAGACTACAAGACAAATGTGTTTATAGAAACAATCCTTTTCACCACTGCAGAAAAAGAAGCATGGTGTTTATATACGTAATAATCTGTTTACATATTTCTGCTTCACAAAAGAGAACCTCCACTTAGTTATATTGTCTATAAACTTTGTCTTTACTCTGTCCATTTCGTGCACAAGATGTTTAACTGTAATATATGACTACAGCAATACATTTTGATTATTTGATTATTTTGATTACAAAACTGTAATACATATAAAAACTAATATCCTAAATTACCTTTAGCGTTGTGTGATTTTCTGGTTTCCTTTAGAGGGATGCATGTGTTCAAGTCACTGTTTAACATTCACCATGATGCTTCAAACCTCTGAAGCTCAGCCCAGGATATGCAGTTGATCTCTGCAACTCTTATGTCAAGATAGTCAACAAAGCTCTAAAGCAGAAAGCACAGCCCTCTGAACATGAGTGCACTATCTATGCTTGTATTTTACTGTGCAGGGTCCGTCTGGTTGCTGGGTTCCCACCAAATGCAGAGGGCTCTGCAAGAACCAGATGCATATATTTATCAAGTGCAGTGACCACATAAATAAAATATACAATGCTAGTAAGTATATTCTATCTAAGTAATCAGATTGCATATGTCTAACTATTTTTGGTTTTATCCAAATATCTATATATCTAATGCAATGCTGTTCAAAATTTGGGGTTGGTCAGATATTTTAAATGTTTTTGCAAGAGGTCTCTTTATTTGATAAAGGTGTTTATTTTAATATATTTTAAAATGTAATTTATTCCTGTGGCAATTCAGCAGCTATTACTCCAGTCTTCAGTGTCATATGATCCTTCAGAAAGGAATCTAATATGCTGATATGCTGCTCAAGAAACATTTCTTATTATTACCAATGCTGAAAGCATTTTTTCAAGACAGTTTGATGCATATAAAGTTCAAAAGAACAGCATTTATATGAAATAGATTTTTTTGTAACATTATAAATGTCTTTTGATCAGTTGAATGCATCCTTTTATTTCCAAAAAACAAACATATATATATATATATATATATTTTTTTTTTTTTACTGACCTCAAACTTTTAAACAGTAGTGTATGTATGTATTTATTTATTTATTTGGATTGGTTTTGTTCTGTCTGGGTTTGATAATAAATCTAAAATTATTTATCAATTTATTGTGTATTTATCAAGCTGCTGTAAAACATAAATCTTGTTGCCCTCCAAAAGTATACCTTAATGACTCCTAAAATAGATGAATGCACGATTCATATCTAGATCCACGTTCCTCGTATGAACTTAGTCGTTGGTGGGCGAAACTTACAAAGCTATTTTTGGTCAGGCCTGAGAATTGCAAGGGTAAAGAGCAGGACGCTGCTTAAGCATTAGATTGGGCTGTTGTTGGGTAAATACTGCCATAGGAACACATCTGGAAATGATTAACCTAATGCCTACTTTGAAGCCATCTCTTTCAAGGCTTATTTACCATTCTCCATTGGACGTTACTCTTTCTCAGGCCTCTTACCGGTTTGGGTACTGGATCCAACGGAGTGAATTCAAACTTGTAGAGAATGAGGGCCACAAACATATGCAATTCCATAACAGCGTACCACCTGTTGACACAATAAACAACAAGTGCTATTGTCTCTTTCTTTTTAATGTGCTCTTTCTCATTAAGAAAGAAAAATTCATCGTACTGAAGTGCTCATCACTTCACAAGCTGGACTGAATAGTACTGTGTGTATTAGTATTCTGATGGAATATTGCATGCTGTGTAGCTGCCATTGCCCCCTCCCTCGAGTGCTGCCGAACTCATGGGAAAACTGTGATTGAAATTGCAGGTAGAAAAGCAAAATGTGAATGAATGTCTTGTTTTGCGTTCAAATTCCAGGTGCATTCATAGGCACAGTGGCCTTGTTTGGAGGCAGACTGGGGAGGAGGAATATCAGGTGAATCGAAGTGAAAGAATTAAGGCATGGAGAACAAGATGGTTCCTGGGTGAGACATAGCAAGGAATAATGGGAGGCAATAAAGGGAGGGCGAGAGATGCAAGTCATGTTTCTTGAAATAATCATCCCAAATAACCTTGAGGGCCGTGACTCATTCAGGGGCACTGTGTTCGTGACGCAAGTAGCCAATCTCCTAAAATGATCAAAATCAAATCAGATTGAGTAAAGGAAAATGAAATACGTGGGTTTTGCCACACTCAGTGTACTAATTTATGGCAGCGTCCAGCTAAGAGATCTATACAAGCCTGAGTAATCATTACAAAGCCGCCTCATGACAATGTGACATTTGAATGCAGGAAGTTGGTAGGCATGGATTGAATATTTCAGTGGCATTTGAAATTATTCTAGAGAGAATGTGATAGTGCACACTCACATATGTTTCTATAGTGGAGAATGAATTTTATATTTGTTCATATAATTCATGTTTGTTTTAATGAATTTGTTATTATAAAAATTCTTTTATTATATTATTTTATAATAAAAATTATTATTAACCCTCTGGTGCTGCTCACATGGTGGTCAAAAATGATGGGGTTTTTTTTCAGTGAAATGAATGTACTATATTTTAGTTTGATAATTTAATATTTTAGATTTTTAGGGGATTTTATGGTACTAAGTTATATTTATGGAATAGTTGTGATCCTTTTTTTTCCTTTTAACCACTTTTTGAGCACTGACTCAAAAAACTAAAAAAAATTTTTTTCATTATTATGAAAAATGCACAAAAATACTATTTTTAAATTTGATATGAAATATATATTTTCCATAACATGTTTTACTCTAAATTTGTGTGATGTAAAAATCAAAGCCATAAATGAAAACAAGTTGTGTTCCAAATTTGAGGTTGATAAAAAAAAAATAGCTTTCAGTAAGATTTTGTTTGGGTGCAGTACCAAACTAGATTAACATTTTTGAATCATGTCTATGATTTTTATATGTGTGTGTGTGTGTGTGTGTGTGTGTTCACATAACAAGCACCAAAACCTTTACCAAGTTCCATATCCAAACAAAAAATTGTCTGGTCAAAAAAGACCAAAGAGCAACAGAGAATTAAAAAAAACCTTTATCTCCCTTTTTTTCTGTATTACTCCACCTCTCTCTTACTTCTGTTTCTCCCTCTCATATATTCCCAGACTGATAAATGTAGATGCATCTGTTCTGGTGGGTTTCGAAAGGTCACTGGTCTGTGCCTATGCTTTTGATCTTCCTGTGCAGCTGGGAAAGTTCTCCCGGCCTTTATACGACTCTATTAACGTCATATTGACCCTGGCCGCACACTCCCCAGGGCCTTCATGATGTCATCAGTAGGGGCCCAAAGGGCTGGGACATTAGGGCCAAGAATGCTCAGTACAACATAAAAGCAGAGCCATGAATCTATATCAACATGGCAGGATACCAGGAATGGAACCATAGTGCACACTATCAATAATGCAGCTCAATGATTTACAAGTATCCCTTGTAATTCAAATCACACCCTGATAAAGTTCTTGGTGGTAACAGCAATGAACTTTTTTTCTGCCGGTCTCGGTGTAAATAACCTAAGGGAACTGACATTCTCAGCAAGAGAGCCAAAGGGGAAAGATGGGCTGGTGCAGCTTGTGGCATTTGCTATAGGCCAAGCTGAACCCATAACGTTCCTGCTACAGGCCAAAGACCAAACCACCAAACCTTGCTGGAGGGCAAAAACAGCCCCCGACTCACCAAAGGCGCTTCCAACTTTCATAGACTTTGTTTTTATGTGTTTTAAATGAAAAATATATTATTTTTTATAATGCTCAAAATTGAGGACGTAGTCCTGCTTTTACAGTTAAAATAGCCTTTATCATATCACCTGTTTTTTTTACTCTAGAGGCCAAGAGCATTAGCTGAACTGCTCTTAAAAAAGCCTCTCTTTTTTTTTTTTTTTTTGCATGATTTAACCTAGAGAAGCTTTTGATAAGTATAGTGTCCAATTTTATTGCTGAATAAAAATTTTTTGCTTACTTAAACATAATTTTGACTGACATTTTTATATATTTAGGTCTTTCCCTACTGGAAAAGGAACTAAAATGCAACCGGGTCAGATGTGCAAGGGTTGAAATCCCAAACATCTCTGAACTGATGCAGCAAGTTCAATTGTGTTATTTGTGCAAAGTTCAGTCAGGCTGTCCAGGGGAAAAGAAACAAAATGCACTAAGAAAAAATACCAAACAATAATGCAAAGCAAATTTTATGAATTAAAATAACTCAATAAATCATTTAACATTTTACTGTAAATTAATGTGTGTTGCATTCTACAATATTAATAGCAAATGCCTGACAAAAACCTGAAAAATTAAATATAAATAAATTATTGGAGACAAATTTATCTAGTAGACATGAACCAATTAATTGTTTATATGTTAAATTATTGTATTTATATATTCAGTTGCATGGAATACTTTCCTCAATTTAATTAAGTTCATTGAATGTTATTATTTTTGAGTGTACATCATGATTATTTTGTATAAACACAAGAGTTTTTCTAACCTTCCTGGGCACTGATTTTTCCCCCCTCCAAATGCCACAAACCCTTCCAAGTGGACATTCTTTTCTAAATCTGCCTTTTCCCATCGTTCCTGTGGGAAGAAAAGTTTCATTAAAAATAATCCACTCAGACGAGGGCCAGTCCAGAATACACCATTTGAGCCTGTCTTCCAGCACTCCAAGATTTTATTTAATAACAAGACATATTTACAGTAATCTCTGAATAACTCTCTATGCAATGTCCATCTGTTCACTAATGCAGCTTTATTGTGGGCATAAATGAATAATTGCTCTTGAGTTGCATCAACAAACTTTGAAGTCTTTCAAACTGGTCAAAAAGTCCTGCCTTCCAAGTTTTTCATAGATTCAAAACAATAGTTTTCCGATGCAAAAGATCACTGAATGTCAATTTAGTCATCAACCATACACTCTTAAAAATAAAGGTGCTGAAAAGGTTCTTCACAGAGATGCCATAGAAGAACCATTTTTGGTTCCACAAAGAACCATTTGAAGAACAAAGGTTAAAGAACCATCTCTTTCTTACCTTTTTATAATCTGAAGAACCTTCTTTTGCCACAAAGAACCTTTTGTTCTTCAGATGTTAAAGGTTCTTTATGGAATCATTTAGACAAAAAAGGATCTTCTATGGCATCGTGAAGCACCTTCTATTCATTAAAATATTTGATTCCATTAAGGAAAATGAAGAAAGTGACCCATGAATGCACTCTTTAAATGCATTCTTTTCTCTTTACCCACGAATGCACTCATTTAAATGCATTTCCACTGTATATCTTTTGCTAAAAACTGCATTTAAAGCATATAGATATAGGTCTGA